>JAIPRM010013400.1:0-11458 GCA_025469315.1 Stegophylla sp. TES_Ste_2020 | reverse complement strand
TTTTTTCTGTGTACAACTTTTTGTATGGAAATACTTGTCCAAAAGTTTCGATCAGTAACTTTTTGAAACCGGATTTGCCTCTAGATTGTACTTTAAAGAGGTCATTTTTTGAATTTCTCAATTCTTCAATTTTTTTTTATAGGAAAACCTATCACAAATTTGACAAAAAAGACTCGAAAACCTCGGATATTTTGATCCGAACTATATGAAAATTTAAACATAGATAGAAAGTCATATACAAAAGATTTTGACGCAAGAAAATTTTGAAAACGTGAAAAAAAACTTTGGACATTTTTTTTTCTCATTTATTTTTTATATTTATTTATTTATTTAATATTATTAACTTCCTTCGTTCAGAATAGCTTTATTGAAGAAATGATTTATCGTTTCCTTAAAATTCAATACCATCTGTCAAGAGAATCCCACCCGTCGTGCGAAGAACACCCATCGTGCGAAGTATGTCCGGCCTTTTTTTAATCGATATTGTTTTTGTTATTTTTCAAAAATTATTTTCACGAATACACAGTAAGGTAAGCATAATATATTGAGAAAAAAATATTGGGTTTTCTATACATTGTTGTAAATAGTAATAATTTTGCATTGCTCCAATACAAATGTTTGTATTTTGTTTTGTTATTATGAATTTTTTTTTTTTTCATTATTATTGAAAAATCTCTTTTTTTTTACTGTTTAATAAAAATCGTTTAATTTTAAACGTATGGTAATTATATTATTAATAACACTAATAATATCAGGGTTAAAAGCAATATTTTATTGTTGTATTTATTGTAAAATAAATTTAAATTTACATTATTCATCACAATGTTCGGTATATATATTTATTAATAAAAATTTTAGTCAAATTTTAGCAAGCAGATAGTATACTAAGGATTTTAAGCGGGGGGGGGAGAGAGGAGTGGAAATCTGATGAGCTGTTGCGTTGTTGATCATAATTCTTAGAATATACATTTAATAATATATATAATATAATAATTATATATATATAAATACAATGTTATTAATCCGCGAGCACGCGACACGCGAACCTCAGCCGCTGACGCGCGTCCCCTCCCCCCCTCCCCCGTTTTTTACCTTCTTTTTATTCTCTCCTAACCTATAACCGAAGCCGAGTCGTCCATCCACACTCGATCGCATTCCGTGACTATACACACACACACACACACACACACACACACACACACACACACGCACCCGGACGAAAAAAGTAACTGCAGCAGAACACGATATTATTATTATTATTATTATAATAATACACCAGGGGTGGCCAAACATGAATATGCTCACGAGCCGCATGGATTATGCCGAGAGCCAAAAATGTCTTTTGAATCCATTTTTTAGATTCTGCACGAAGTGAAGAAGCTATAATGTTTTTACAATGATGTTTATTTTTTTTTTCTGTGTACAACTTTTCGCACGCAAGTACTTGTCCAAAAGTTTCGATCAGTAACTTTTTCAAACCGGATTTGCCTCTAGATGGTACTTTAGAGAGGTTATTTTTTTTGAATTTCTCGATTCTTCAATTTTTAATATGGTTAAAACTGGTCGCTCTGTTATGGATTTTTGTCGACACGTGTCTATTTTAAAAAACCCGTGCACAGAATTTAAAATCAATTTTTGGAATGACAAATTATTATTCTTGTGAATTCACTTCGTCGGACAGTGGAAATAATAAAATCTAAATATTAAATTAAATTTAAAATTAAACATCATCTTAAAGAGAATAACTTCGAGCAAATCCAAAAAAAAAAAGACACCCAGATCTTAAACTCTCGAAATTAATATAAAAATGAAAAAATACATCAATTATTCAAAAATATCAAATATTAATTCGTACAACGGAGAAATCTTATTTTGTTGTTTTAAAATTCTATTTTCACGCGCTTAAGGTCGTAATAATATTATTTAAAATAAAAAAAAAACTTTGAAAAAAAAGCCGGAAATACTTTGCACGACGGATGGGATTCTCTTGACCGGTGTATTGAATTTTAAAGAAACGATAAATCATTTCTTCAATAAAACGATTCTGAACGAAGGAAGTTAATAATATTGATATTATATTGATAAAAAAATGAGAAAAAAAAATGTTAGAAAAATGTCCAAAATTTTTTTTTTACATTTTCAAATGTTTTCTTGCGCCAGAATCTTTCTCATATTATTTTCTATCTAAATTTAAATTTTCATATAATTCGGATCAAAAAATGATGGTTTCCGAGTCGTTCTTGTCAAATTTTGGGTAGTTTTTTCCAAAAAAAAAAAAAAATAATTGAGGAATTGAGAAATTCAAAAAATGACCTCTCCAAAGTACCATCTAGAGGCGAATCCGGTTTCAAAAAGTAGTTGCTGATCGAAACTTTTGGACAAGTATTGCCATACGAAAAGTTGTACACAAAAAAAAAAATAAATAAATAAACATCATTGTAAAAACACTAGCTTCACTCACTTCGTTCAGAATCTAAAATGCAATATTATAAAAAAAAAAAAACAAGACAATCGTTGTTATAGGAAACGAAATGCGAGCCACAATTTGGCCACCCCTGTTAAATACAACGACGCCAGGGGCACGTGAGGGGTATATATCGTATGACAGACCGCTTTGTACGTCGACTTTTTTCGTGTGTGTACTGTGTGTGTGTGTGTGTCTGTGTGTGTGTGTGTGTGTGTGTGTGTGTGCGCGCGCACAGGTTGTTTACCGGCGCTCAGCAGGTTTTCGATAACGTTAATCGGGTCGTTTATATACACGAAATGCATTCGGCCGCAAAAACGCGTTGCGAAATGCCAAACAATATAATATAAAATAATATAATAATTTATTCCGACTTTAAGAAAAATAATATACGGGCGCGTGCACCTACCACTGTTTCTACAGAAATACAGCTGCACAATATTGCGTGTGTGTGGTGCGTTCGTTCGCAGCGAACAACGAAAACAACGGACTACGTTTTTCAAACGCGTTTATTTATATTTCATATATAATATAATTACATATTATTATGTTATAATATATTATAATAATATTATACTATACACATTGGTCGCGGTACGTTTAGAACGGAATTATTTAAAAAGTTGTTTTTGTATAGTACGAGATATTTTATGGTTTTTTTAGATTCTGAACGAAGTGAAGAGGCTTATGTTTTTTACAATGATTGAATTTTTTTTTCTTCCTCTGTGAACATTTTTTCGTATAGAAATATACTTGTCCAAAAGTTTCGATCAGTAACTTTATAGATTCGAAAATGAACCCAAATGGTACTTCAGAGAGGTCATTTTTCAAATTTCTCAATATTTTTTTTTAAAAATGCGAAAAAACTGAAAAAAAATTGACAAAAAACGGCAAAATATGCAATTACCGCGATTTCCGTAAAATTGAAAATTACTTTTTGACATAACTTCTAAAATAATGCGGCTAGGGACTTGAAATTTTCACCAATCACTAAATATAGTTACAGGAACATTTCATAAAAATTTCAAAAAGATTTGATCAACTTTGAGTTAAGTACAGCGTTTTGAAAATTTCTCATTTTCTGTTGGTTATTATATAATACAATTTTTGAGTTTTATTTGAAAATTTAATATGATCTCACCGACACATATGTCTAATTGATCTGAAAAAATCTCGAAAATCGTTAGTCAACTTTTTTTTTTTTATAACCGTTTGAAGTTAGAATTTCGACGAAATTCGTTAGTTTTATTTAAAATTACACACTTTAACGTACATAATATAAGAAAATATATATATTATTAACTTCCTTCGTTCAGAATCGTTTTATTGAAGAAATGATTTATCGTTTCTTTAAAATTCAATACATCCGTCAAAAGTATCTCACCTCACGACGTGTGAAGAACGATCCAACGAGCGAAGTACAAATTTTTTTTTTTCTAAACCAATGTGAATTAGCTACGTTTTACTTATATTGCATAATAATATCATAATGTATTGAACATACAGATCGTATGTTGACTAATGGCTATGGCTAAACGATGATGACAGTGCAAGACTTTGCTATTTAACCGGGTATAATAAAAGAGTAAAAAGTTCATACACCTATCACCAAATTAATTAAAGAAGAATATTATATTTAAAGCGTGATATTATTATTATATCTTTGTTCGGTGGGGGTATTCTAGATAAGGGTACAACCTTAATGATATCAAATAAAAATTTTAAAAAAACCGTTTCCACCAAAACCAAACCTATCCCTTTTCCACCAGGTTTAAAAATCGATAGTAAGCGTAATAAATATTACAATAATATTAATATTTATAACTGGAGCGCTCACTTGTATTTCAATCAAACTAGAATAGAAAGAGTGGAACAATATTGCTACTTAGGCACCACGTGATAAATGAAAAACGGGATAACACTCAAGAAATAAAGTGTCGTATTATAGGTAAAGCGAGGATAACGTTCAATAAAATGAGCGCCTTTTCTTCAAAAGTCATAACTTATCTCTTGAAGCAAAAATGAGACATATAATAAGATGTTATGTGTTCTCTGTTCTCCTACTCACACTATATGGTGTGGAATCCTGGATACTAAATGATGGCCATTACAAAAAAGATAAAATCATTTGAGTTATGGCTAGTATAGAAAAATATTTTGAAAATACCGTGGACTGGCAGGATTACAAATGACGAAGTTCTTAGGAGAATGAAAAAGGAGACACTGAGCTAGTAGTAAACACCATAAGAGACAGACAGAGAGAGAGAGAGAGAGAGAGAGAGAGAGCATAGCTGTGTTGAAAATCCGTCCATATTAAATTGACATCAAAACGAGATGATTTTGGACAAATATTTATGTACAAAAAAGTATTTCCATAAAGTGAAAAATAAAAAATACAACAAACATCATTGGTAATTTCATAAACTCAGAATTTTCTAATTATTACAATATTATATAGGCTACAAAATATAAAATAATAATATCGATTTTTAAACCTTGCTGAATACTGAGGGGGAAAAGGTGTAGTTATGAGGCGGAATCGACATTTTTTTTTTTTTGTTATTTTGCGGAAAAGGGAACGGTGTGGTTTCGGTGTAGAAAAGGGTCCCATCCTTTGAGAGAATATGGTCTGACAGTGATGTATGGGATCGAATTGCTCATTCACGCGTACGCTATACGGGAGACTTCGAGAAAAACTTCAAAGAATAAGTGCGATTCTTCAGTGGGAACAATTATTAGTCATCGAGAAAAAAGCCAACGAGAAATAAATATAATATACAAAGTAAAAAAAAATGCAGGTGTGCCACAGCATAAAAATCGATTGAGACAAAATATTATTTTTTTTTTTGTTATTATTAATTTACTTTTTTTTATTTGAAAGTTCACGAGAAACGTAATTGATAATTCAAAAATATTTTTCACTCGAGAACACGGCGTTATTACGAGATTTATGTCAAAATTAAATAAATAAGCTTCTTGCATAAAACAATAGCGGGAGCGGCGCGCTCGAAGAACTTCAAAGAAGAGTGCGATTTTTCGTGGAAAAATTAATCGTGAAATAAATATATACAAGAAGCACAAAAGAAGGGGTGCAACAGCGTCTCAAAGTCGACTAAAAGCCGAATATTTTTTATTGCTAGTGTATTTTATTATATTTGATTTTGTTTGGAATTCACAAAAAAATTAATACTTATTTGAAAATATACCTTTCACGCAAAAACACTGAGGACTTATTTGATGGTTTAGGTTTACAGATATATTTATTCGAGAAAAGCTCCGATTCCAAGGAAACATAGTAAAAAAATACGTTGTCTTCTATCCTGAGGGGATTGGTCGAGAGTTTTTAATAGAAATTAATTAATAACACATATATATATATATATAAATTTACAACACTTCATAGTATTATAATAATACTTTTTATATATTTTGTATTTGTGCAATAATTAGGTACATACAAATTATTATTATCTTTGAACTATTAAAAAAAAAATTTAAAACTTTAAAATTGAAAACTGAAAATAAATACTTCATTTAGAATTTAAGAAAATAAAATACAAGACAAAAATATTTTTCATAATATTTTTAAATAAATAAGTATATATATATATATATATATATATTAAACACATAAATACATTATTTTGAAAAACATAAAACTACATAATGAAACTAAATCGATACTTTTTAAAATTTATTCAAATCCTTTATTCTTGCGTATTGTATACTTGACTTACTAAAAGCAAACTTGTTAATTCATTTTACGATTATAATAATTGATCTAATGGTATCCAAAAGATTTCTAGATTCTTACATTATTTTATCCAATAATTTCATTTCAAAAATTACAAAAATTTCAAATCAACAGCAAGTCAAAAAACGGGATTACAATGGGACAGACTTGAAATTACGGGACAAAAAGCGTCCTGAGAGAAGTTTGTCGGGACAACAGGACACAGAGCCGAAATAAAGGACAATCCTGTATAAAACAGGACGTATGGTCACCCTACGGCTTAGAACAACGATTGCAGCACGTTAAGCCTGTGTGTGTAGCCTTATGGAGTAGGTACTTATTTATACCGGATGTATTCTCACATTAGGACATTTTATCTAGGTCACATAAGAGCAGCAGGTGTCCATCATCCCTATTCACTATTCAATAGAATACATTTTATACTCTCACACATACATTACTCACATAATATGAGTAATAAGCATAAGCCCCGGGTACAAAAGTTATAGTATACAAAGACAACGTGACATACAATTATGAATTCATTAATTAATTTCATTCATAAAAATATTGTTCGAACTGCAAGTTTTATTTACTATATTCAAACTCGTGGAATATTTAATCCTGGTAAATTACACATAATATGCGTCTCTGAACGTGTTGATGTTTGTTCAATATACTAATTTGGATTCGATATTTGACTTTATATAGAATAGTTCTTTCAAATGACTTTTGTTGAAGTGAAAATATTTATCAACTGGGTAGAACACACTAATATAATAATATACTTATTTTATTTACACAATATTCAACAGTCACCATATATATCCAAACGACCCACTTTTTGAATTCCATTTGTATCGGACAGATGTTTTTTTGAAAAGTTAGTTTTTTTTTAATATAGTTTTAATTACCATTTCTGAATTTTATTATCCCGTATGCAATAGCATTTTAACCAACACAATGCGACGGAAACGATAGACTAACAAATAAATAGATAAACGATTAACAAAAAAATTACACACGTACAGCAATTCAGTAATAATAATATCCAAATAACATTAACTATTACAACAAAGGCACCACTCAGTGTCACGTAACGAGACACCTTTTTTTTTTTTATATAACATCTGTCTCGTTGACATTAATAACGCACGCTCTTCCAAAATACTTCCAAAATACGGAGAATTTCAAAATCAATAAACGTTGTTCCAAACGACTGAAGTCAAGAATCCCCGACCCCATACACACACGGGGGGGGGGCGAATTCCGTCCAAAGACTCTTACACAAAAAACACATGATACACCCCAACAGTCAAGTTTATAAGTTAAGTGTTAATAAAATACAAGTGCTGTAATCAACACCACATCTGAAAATCAACTTCACAATATTTACACAAAAGTAATATGAATTCATACACGTACACATACAAAAAATATAATAGCAGGAATTAATCCCTTACTCTAATAATAACCACGTTCCCAATTTTTACATCATAAACAGCCCCCTCTACAATTAGGTCGAGGTTAACAAGGTTTACTACATAATGGCTCTTCTCCCCCATAATTATATTCTACAACTGCACAAGGCACCCCCAACGTGACCTTCCCTTAATTCAATACCATTTCACATGGCGCTCAACGTGACGTTCTTATCATATTAATTTTCTGATATTACATTCCTTTCAATTGCCATATATACGTGAATTTACTACCTCATTCTGTAAAACTAACAGAACATTCAAACACAATAATAATTACCGTTTATTATTATATTGAATACTGAGACATCATATTCTAATGAACCAAACGAAGGTATACAACTTACAATTCGAATTTATAAATATTCAAATAAAAAGAGTAATAATTATTATTTGTATCTCGACAATATTTAATAAATTTCATAGTAAACAAGTGTAATTTAATATTTATTATAATTTCTTAGAAACTTTTTTGCGAAATAATTTATTCGAATCTTCATAACGACAATTATTATTATGAGTAACGTACTTGTACGTATACATAATTATATTTATAGAATTCTAAAGATTTACTAATAAGTTATTAACAATCGATAAAAAAAATAAATAATAACATACAAAGTTACTTCAAGTACTCATAATTCATCATATTTACTCTTAAAAATGTTATATAAATAGTTAAATTAAAAAAGAAAAATATTTTTACAATTTCAAAAAAAAAAAAAAAAAAAAGACGAACATATTCCGTCACACAGTAGGTATTATTTTTCACTCTTCTAATATTATAGTATTTTGGGTAAATCATTTTTACGATTGGCTTACTAGACTCACTCAGTCATATGCAAATTAGGGTGTTCTAAGGCACACCCTGCAACTCGCGTAAGACAATATTCATAATACACTTATTCAAGGACTTCAGGAACAACAAATAATAAACCAATTTCAAAATGTTCATATATATATATATATATATTATTTTTTTTATAAATACAAATTGTTAATTGAAATTATCGTGATAAGAATAGTTGATTAAAGGTCAGCAGTCTGTTACCCGAGAGCTGATATTATTTTTAATAGGATAATATTATATTTTAATCCATGATTATACCTGCAGTAAATTGTATGTCAATGAATATTAACACAGATCTATATTCAATTGTTATTAAAAGAATTCTGTGATAAATAAGTAAAACTTCAGTCGATTGTAATTTTAACTAATTTGTTAATTTTTTAAACATTAAATAAAAAAAATAAAAAGAGTGAATATTCCATAATTAATTATAGAGAAAAGTGTTAAAGCAGAAGATTTACTGATTTATTGATAGATATCAGGATAATATATTTTATAAAGAAGTCAAACAATAAAGGTTTTGCAATTAAATTTTTAATAATTCCTTAATAAAAAAAAGGAAAATTTTGGTTTAAAAAATCGTTAAAGAGGCGAGGTTATAATAAGTGAACATCCAGAGTAAATATTTACTGAAAGAAACGCCCAGGGGTATTTTCGTCATTTCTTTTAGTTTCACATTGTTTCTACTTCGCTAACAATTTAACAAATTATTAAACACGGTTATACAGTTAATAAAGTTCTTAACACATTGTTTTCAAAGGTTCTTACGAATTTCCAAAAAAGCACACTTCATCGTAAAGTCAATACAATTTTTTTGTTTCATTCACAAGCTAATATACAATTATTATAATAATCTAATATCAACAAAATAAAATCAAAAAAATAATAATTAAAACATTTTAGTCGGTAGCTGTTTGATTAATATCGTTTCTTTTATTTTATCTATAGTCAATTCTTTATTTAAAAACGTATGACAATAAGTGATTTAATTTCATATTATGTTTGTTGGTCATTCGAATTTCGATTAAATTAATTGTTATATAAAATCAGTAATTATTATAATCTCGGTTTTGTAGCCACTTTGAAAGAACATATTTTATTATTGAAAATGTTCTTATTATTACATGCAAAATATCAGACCAAAATATATGGTATTATAACAAAATCGAAAATGATCAAATATCTGAAAAATTATGAGTGTAGATATATTTACATACATACAACTATATTTTAGATTCTAGTTGGAGCGAAGGAGCTAGTGTTTTTACAATGATTTTTATTTCTTATTATTATTATTATTATTATTATTATTTTTATGAATACATGTTTTCGCATAGAAACACTTGAGCAAAAGTTTTGACTAGCAACTTATTTAATCTCGATGTGCGTCAAGATGGTACTTTTAAGAGATAAAACTTTTCGTAATTCTCAATAGTTTTCTTAAAAATTGACAAAAAACTATCTTTTTTTTAATTCAAACTTTATAAAAATTTTTGTATTACATAGACAATAATATGAGAAATATTTTAGCGCAAGGAAATTTTGAAACTGTGACAAATTCTTTTCTTCATTTTTATTTTTACTTTTCTCACTTAATAATGAAATATTAACTAGCCGAATAAAAAAATATGTATTTTTTTTTTTTTTTTTGTTATGACAAACTATATTTTTTAAGTAAAATCGTTTTGAATAAAATAAAGCTTCGCTCGGAATCCATCTTATTGAAGAAATAATAATTATCGTTTCTTTTTTAAACTGAAACTCGTTATGGCGTAAATAAAAATTGCAAAACATTTAAATATATTTTTTTTTTTTTTGTTTTTACATTAAAAATGCAAATTCCTGGAAGTCTATGCCCTTCGTTCATAAAAAAATAATTTCCCTGTTGTATTTTATTGGAAACGAAATTAATTTTGTATACACAAATGGATGTTAAAAAAAAAATCTTTTTTATAGTGTGTTCACAGAATCGAGTCTAAATAATTTAGGGTCAAAAGATTATGTACATTATTAAAGGAACAGTGTCAGAGGAGAAACCATTTAGTTTTATAATAATGCTTTTTATAAGCCTTTTTCAAAACACGATTTTTCTTTACAGAAGTCGTTTCAAAATATCCCAATATATATATATAACAAATTCTAATAAATAATTACAATCAGAATAAACGTGTACATTTATTTATAACATAAATAATTTTTATCAATAATCACTTAGTATAATAGAGTATCTTTTGTTAAATTATCTCGTGAGCTTTATTCAAACTTTATATATTTATACAAAATAAAATACTTACTACACTATCCTGTACCGAGGCGAGCAGAATAATAAGACAAGTGCCCTATTTCATAAGATTCATTGACCGAACAGATTTCTGCTTTGGCAACACATTGATGCCACTATGTCCAAAAATAAATCCTACTTGTTAAATATAAAAACACTATTACTATTGCACATGCTGCTAAATGTAATTATTTTATAATAATAATGTGCATTGGAATCCATTAGCGGACAGACCAATTGAATAAGAAATTAAAAAAAAAAAAAAAGCATACCTAATAATTTTTACAATATTCGTGTAAACGTGTTAATATATTTTTAACTTTAATCATTCTATGTACTTAACTCGTATAATAAATTCAAAACAAAAATGTATTTTAATCGTATAATAACCATTTATTTACATATAATATGTTATGTTTTGATTTATAATTTATAGTAAATATGTATTTGCAAAATCGTAGATATGCGTAAAATATATTATATTAGATACCATTTAATATCAAAAAAACCGGTGTTTACTTATGCAGTTTTATAACATAAATAATAAAAAAGCCGGACATACTTCGCACGATGGGTGTACTTCGCACGACGGGTGGTATTCTCTTGACGGGCGTATTAAATTTTAAAGAAACGATAAATCATTTCTTCA
>JAIPRM010013399.1:0-11459 GCA_025469315.1 Stegophylla sp. TES_Ste_2020 | reverse complement strand
ATGATTCCGGTTCTTTAGAGATATTGATCGAAACTTTTGGTCCAGTATTTCTATACGAAAAAGTGTTTACAGAAAGAGAAAAAAGAAAAAAAAAAATAAAAAAAAAAAAATAAACATCATTGTAAAATCATAAGCTTCTTCACTTCAGTCAGAATCTAAAAAAATAATTGAAAAAGTGTATAATAGTAAAATTGATAAAAATTATAGGGACTGACTATACTATACAATAACGAATAGTGATTATTTTGGTTTTTGACTATACGCATATAGCTTAAATTAGTGAATTCAACTCCAAGCAACGTCCCAGGTTTATAATCTATACACAAATGTATATATAAAATTAGATTAAAATTAGATTACACGATAGTGTAGAATCAACCCCAGATTTCTAACTGCTGCAGTGATATAATATAAGAAATTATTCCGGGATTGGATTATCTTTAGCAGATCGCAAGCTAAAATACTTTGCATTAGGTTTCTTAAAGGATCACTGCGTTGTCTGGTCACGTCGATTCATCTGATTTATTATCTTTACTCAACTTTAAGGTCCCTCCTCGCCGTAACCGTTCTATAATGTTCCTTTTCATGTCCCTATATGCTCGAATAGTTATATGAAAAATGAGTCAATTAGGCGTTTAATGATGTTATTGTCAATGAGGATCCTTCTATCGATCTTTAATTTTTATCATCTTTTTTTTTAATATTAGTTTGCTTTAATGTCTTACTTTAACATTTTTGTCATAATTGTTAAGTTAATTAAATTTTCCTTAATATATATATATATAGTATTTATTGTATATTTATGTATTCTGTAATAATTTCAAAAGGGTTTAAACCGCTTACTATTTTAAAATAAAATAAAAATAAAATATTGCCCAATCTTTTACACTCATCAATATTATAGTTCTGCGACGACTTCTAAGTATAGAGTCGTTAAAATTGTTTTAACGTCGTCATACCCGCACACTTTCCAAAAAAGGTCGTTGTGATCATTTCCGCTGTGGACTCCACGCAGCACACCAATTCATTCCCCGCGGCTGTCGCTGTCTACACGGGCTCACGGTAGAGGATTAGATTAGGTTAGGGACGGTTAGGTTGGGTTAGGTTAGGTTAAGGACGACGAGATGGTGTGCGATGGCCCGCTTTTGCTAGATGAACGCTGACGTGCGACGTGGCCGAATACCGAATGGCGTCTACAAGCATAATGATTTGTTGCGTGGACGCCACCGCCACGGCCCAATCATTATTCACATGTACTGCTGGTTTCTCTGGAGAACTCTCGTAAGTAGAGTTGTTATTAAAATAACATTCCAAGATTCCAGTACAAACTTCGGTGATGGCATTCGTATCTTTGTAATCAAATCACTTGTTTTAGATTCTAGAAGCAGCAAGTGTTTTTACAACGATTTTTACAACGATATTGTGTTTTTACAATGATGTTTAATTTTTTTTTTCTGTGTACAATTTTTCGTATGGAAATACTTGTCCAAAAGTTTCGATTAGTAACTTTTTGAAACCGGATTTTTCTCTAGTTGGTACTTTAAAGATGGGTCATTTTTTGAATTTCTCAATTCTTCATTTTTTTTTTTTTTTTTTGAAAAAACTACCCAAAATTTGACGAAAAAGACTCGGAAACCATAATTTTTTATCCAATATTTATGTAAATTAAAACATCGACAATAATATGAATAAAAACATTTTGGCGCAAGAAAAATTTGAAAATGTGAAATTGTATTACCTTATTTTATTTATTAAATAAAAAAAAAAGAAAAGTAAAATAAAGTGAAGTATATACAATAAAACCGGACATACTTCGCACCAATGATATTCTGTGCTCTTCGGGTCAGATACTCTTGGTGAGTGGCATAAATGTTGATATTTATGATAATTATATAATAATTATATATTTTATTATGATGCTTGTATTTTATTGTATTTTGAAATTATTTATGGAGTATTCATTAGGTATATGTGAATAAATGAAAATCAATTTTCGTTTTTCGTAAATGTTGTATATGAAACAAAATAATTTATATAGTTCACCATTTATGTTCAATTCTTCAAAACTGATAATTATTAATGTTTATTAGTCGGAGCTCCATTCAGAATCTTTTTATTGAAGAAATGATTTATCGTTTATTTAAAATTCAATAGATACATCCGTCAAGAGTATCTCACTCGACGCACGAAGAACACCCCGACGAGCGAAGTACACACTTTTTATTTTATTTAATTTATATAATTTATTGTTATTTATTAAGCTGTTTATTCAATTTATATATATCAAATACAGTGGTCGCCGCTTATTATAAGCACACTTTTATGTGTTCCCATGTTGCACAGCAATTCGAAGTATATTTTTGATTTGCGGAGCGAAGCCGGTCGACCAAGGTGAACACCCGGTGAGCTAACCTACGCCGGTGGAATGCCCAGACAACGTTAAATTATTCCACATTTTCCCTTGAAAATCGAAAATTGTGCACAGTGCCCGATTATTGTATACAATGCGCGACTTCCTACTTTTCCCGTAACATATATGTATATTAAATACAAATATATACTCAAAAGTTTGAATACGTTTTTGAAAGTTTTAACGATAGTAAATTCAATTATTAAAATGTGTGTGTTTATTGTTGTAATAACTCCGTGTTACACTATATAATAAAGTAAAATATATGTAATCTAATTTAAAGTATATTTAATATACATATATTTCTTTAACACTTAAAGCACGACATGGAACTGTGTAAAATCTCAAAAGGAGGTTATATTGCTAAATACAAAAATAAGTTAATAACCTAACATTACTACAATACTCATCCCTAAGCTTTTTATTATATTTTTTTGGTAATAAATTACATTTTTTTTTTTTGATTTAACAACATAATAATTATTTTAAACAAACATAATTAATTTGAACAATATAATAATTTTATTTATGAAACATTACAAAAATAATAATAATAATAATAATAATATTTAGAAATTAATAATTATCGCCATAAAACTAATAACAATTAATAAAGAATATTACATAATACATTAACATTTTTGTTAATTAAAAACATGTTTATTAATCCAATCATTTCATTATTGAATTCCACTCGTTGTACATGTCATCGGTATCTAAACTTATTACCTGTTGAATTATCATTGTTTGCCATGCAATTTTAATGTACTAACACTTTCTTAGTAAATACAAATTTTGAAGAGGGGAGGCCTTAAATATTTATTTGTTTTATATAGCCCCTCCCTAATGATATAAACTTTATACAATGTATGAAAAATCCAGGAGGGTTTTGAGTGTTTTTTTTTTTGGAGGGGGGAGTATCCGAGTATCCCCCAAGACCACCCCCTTTTTCCGCTTATAAATATAATATCTAGACTTATATATAGGATCCCATATCTCAAGTAGCTTAGGGCTTTATCAAGTCTAAATCCGGCCCTGTTTACATGTATTGATACTATCGATACGAGAGGAGAGAGCAAAGTGAGCTGGATAATTTTTCAGATCTGTAAAATAAAAAGGACGTATAAATGGACTGATGGAGGGATAAATTATAACTTAACTATAGCTTAAATCTAGCTAACCCCATCGTCCCACTCAAATACGCCACTGAGTTTCAACCTATATATTATCCTCAATTCCCACAGTCTGTGATCAACAGTCTACAAATTTGGTAAAAAATGTTTTCAACCAAATTTTTTCCATTATAATAATACGTTTCCGATAAAATATTTTTCCAAAAAAAAGTTTCCATTTTAAATAGGTAATTGTTTTATAAAATGTATACAAATATGCATAGTGTTATGATATTAATGTTATTTGTTTTTTAAATGTATGTTTGTAATATTTCACAGTAAAATTATTAACATAGTTAACGAGTTACTATATTATTTTACTGTCTATTGATATATTATTATGATATACTACCTACAAGTTAAATACTTACTTGAATTTAAAAATTAAAACCGCCCCCAAAATAAAATCCTCGGCACGCCTTTGCATCAACCAAGCATAATATAAGATACAGGCGAAGTGCCAGATCAAAGGGGAGGGGTGAAACAAGGCATTTTCCCCTGGCGCACCATTTCTTTGGGGCACAAAATGTAAAAACGTGTTTTAGTTATAAATTTGAACTATGGTCCGTGTGGCAAAGAAATGCAAGTTTTTCGCGCATTTAAATGAACGACCTCTGAAATTCGGGGGTTTAATTCATCCCATCAAGCGAGCAATCGTTAAGCATTGGGTAGCGCGTTTTTGACGGCGTCGTTTATCTATTCAAGTTCACACTATCTGAATACGATGAACTATTTTATACCTACATAAAATATTTAAATATTGTTTAGTATATTTTGTATTCTGTGCCTGATAAAAGGGGCGCTAATTTCAGATTTTGCCCCCGTGTAAAAAAAATGTTAGATCCAGCATCCAGCACCGAGTTTAGATATACATATTTTGAAAATTATCAAAATATTCACATAATATCATTTGTTGTTTGTAAAGGGGGTGGGGTCATAGATAACACAGTGATAAATGATAAAGCACTTCAGAAATTGTTGATTGTGGACAACACTTAATGTTGTGGACACTATACTGGACTATAGACATTAGACAGTAGAAACAATAGAAACTAGTAAAAAATGACTGAACACTGATGGAAATGGCAAATGTTTTAAGCCTATTTAATCTGTTACGTTTGATAATTTTAGTTGGATGGTTCGCCTGAAGAATTATTGTTCTCGATGGCAAATGACACAGAAATCCTGCAATATCTGTGGAATGGAAAGTTACCTGTGTGCTTCCAATTAGACGAACAAGAAATTCACGGTATACAAAATCCAGAGCCGTTTTACTTGATGGTACCTAGAATGAGTTATTTTCCATTGGTCTGTGATAAGGTAAGAATTTGAATTTATTGATGATTCATGAGTTCTTAACTTGTAGAAGTCACAAAGTATGATTCCTTATTTCATTAAATGATTGCTTTTGTCTGTTAATGCATGCATATAGTTGCAAGCTTAAAACATGCTATACATTTCAATTCAGTATCCAAGTAAATTTAAATGAAAAAAAAAATTTTTTTTTGAAAAGTTAATATACCTACTAATTTACTAATAATTTTTAAATTTCAAAGCGTTTTCTTGTATTAATATTGTGTTTATATTTTTAAGGTAAAAAAACATTTTGTCAAGCATGTAGACCCAGAAAAACAAGAAATGGAAATGTGGTTAGAGTTCAAAAATATTCCTTTAAAATGGTAAGCTATTATTTATTTTGCATATGATTAATAAGGTTCCATATAAATGAAATAAACCCAATATAAAATATTCATAAAAAAAATTTTATGCAAGAAATATTTAATAAAGGATAACATCATTATTAAGTTATCATCTAATCGACTAGAAATACTAAAATTATTATGAAATAAACACCACAATAACAATATACATAACTGTCCTAGCTGTACACAAATAAATTTTTTTTATCAATGCCAAATATTGTATATTAATTTTAATTTACCAAGATATAATTTTAAAAAACTCATAAATTAAAAATATAAGTGCTGAAATTGAATTTTTTCTCGGAATACCATTTATATAAAAATAAAAAAACATTTTATTTTAATTCTCCTATAAATTTTAGTTTAGTTAATTTAAACATTTTATTGCTGATAAAATTTATATTTTACATTTTATCATACAATTTATCTTTTTAATTTGGCCAATATGGTATGGTTAAAAATTATTAGATCTTTTAAAACATGAGGTATTTATGATTTATTGTTGTTACCAAAATCAAATTTATATTTACTTTGAGAGCATATTGGTGAAGGTAACTTATGTGTATAGATTTATTTGGTCCTAAAATCAAATCTGAAGATTTTACTATATAAATCTCGTTAAATTTACAATTTAAATACTAAAAGTTTCCAACTTTTTAGTATTTTCCTTCATGTTATTTATTAATTAACAAAATAATTTCCTATAACCTATAATTACAAAATATGTTTTTCAACTTTTATAGGAATTATCCTATTGGTGTTCTTTATGATCTCTATACAATTGAAGAGAAACAAGTTGATTTACCTTGGAAAATAACAGTTCACTTTGATAATTTTCCTGAAGATAAACTAATACGATGTTCATGCCGGTAAGAAAAATATAAATTTTCAAATTATCTTATGAATAAACTTTTTTTACATTTCATAGAGAAGCAGTAGAGTCAAATTTCATGTCATCAATGAAGGAAGCTGACATGTTAAAACATAAAAGTCAAGTATTTTCAACCATGCAACGGCATCAACACAATCAACTGTGGACTGGACTACTAAATGGTATGAAGTTTTTTCAAATTTTTTTCTGATTTTTTTATAATAATATAGTTATAATTTAGATAAATTTGACCAGTTTTGGTCAGAAAATAAAAAACTAATGGAACCAACTGAAGGCAGCACTCATTTTAAACATGTACCTGTACATTTTTATCGATCAGGTTCATCAGTTATGGTACAGACATTAGTTAAACCAATTTCAGATGATGGAAATCATATAACATTAGGAGAATTAATAAAATTAAATTATCCATTACTGGATAATCGTAAGTTAATTAGTAGAATTGAATAACTTAAGAAAATGAATTAAATCCACAAAAATATATTTTTGTCATTTTCAGCCAAAGTTTTTACTCATGGCATTTGTATCCCAGATGATACTCCAGTTCAATGGATGAGTGAACACATTAGTTACCTGGATAATTTTTTACATTTAGTCATTGTATAATATTAAAATGTAAATTATCTAAAAAAAAAAAAAAAAACATATTGAAGTAATTTGATAATTTTATAATTTCTATATAAGATCACCATTTTTACATATACATTTTTTTTTAATTTACGCCTGGTACAAATCTTCCTTTCTTTATAGCTTTCTTTTTTATTTTTTCCTTTTTTTCTTGTTTCTTTTTCAGTAAATTATTTGTACGTTTTTCTTGCTTTTCTTTCTTGGTTTTTTCTAATAAATTTGCTCGTTCTTCCCATTTTGTTTTACTGACAGTTTTTTGCCTCTCTTTTCTAGCGATTGATTTTTTTAATAGTTCAACATTATCTTTAACTTTTATCCCTTCAGCTTTAGCTAAAACATTATTCCATGCGTCACGTTCTTTCAACTCTTTTGCTTTAGATGTTTCACCAGCCTTTTCTAATTCATTATACATTTGCTGCTTTGTTTTTATTTCATCTAATGCTACTTTAGCATTTGTATTGATAGGAGGTTTTGCAATAGCTGTTTCTTCTCCTAAGAAATTTATTCTATTGAATACTAACTTAGCCTTAGTATTTGATCCATTTGCTTTTGAGTGTTTTTCATTTAATTTTTCAACATAATCATTTGGTTTTTTTTCACCCTTTGATTTTTCATGTATCTTTTTTTTTCTTTTTATCTTATTTTGAAGTTTATTTTTTATGATTTTCCCTCGGTAAGTATATTTCTTTTCTAAATAACAATAAAAATAAATTACACATGAATAAATATATATACACATACTTACAATTTCAATTTTAAAATATAATAATTGATTTTCCTATATGTCATTTTTTTTTTTTTGACAACATGTAATACTTAAATATAAAAAATAAATTTTGATAATTTTTATAATTATAGCAATAATGAAGTCAAAATTGTTAAATTTCAATTTTTTATATGCTTTTCACAATATGACAATTGAAAAATTACTAGGTCCAATATTTCCAGATAAATGAAACTAAACAATTATAATATACAGAGCAAAAAAAAAAAAAAAATTACTTAATTACTTAATTACAATTTAAAATTAAAAGTAGAAAAAAGCCAGGTATACTTCGCACTAAATGAAAATGTTTATAGAAAAAAAAATATTAATAAACATCATTGTTAAAACCCTTTTCTAAAAAAAAAAGTTCTTTAGGTGACATAATACTGAAAATACAAATTTTTACAAATTTGAAACAATTAATTTAAATATCTATATGAATGATGTATAAATATAATAGAAAATGTAAATTTTACCTCTTATTGCAGCTAGTCTTGAGTGTAATTCATCTAAACTTTGGGCTCTGTTTATTTCATCACTTGCTAGTATTGGCTCTAAAACATCATATTCATAAAAACATTTTAAAATTAAAATAAATTAATAAATAATTCTTACTTCTAACTTTTTGATTGTTATCACTATCCTCCGATTCTGAAAAATAATAATAAAAGTGTATTATTTAGAAGCAATTATTGTTTTATAATAATTTAATTGTATTGAAATACATATTATTAGAACTAAACTAAAAATTGAGAAAACATTTCTCAACACATTAGTAGTTAAATTGTGTATAAATATCTATACAATTTTTAATCTTTACAAATAATTTGAGGTATAAAGAATTGGATATTTTCTTTAAAATGACAATAAAAAGTGTAATGTTTAAGAATGTACATTTATAAATTTATCATATATTTAAATGAAAAATTAATAGTATAAAATGAAATTTGGAAAGTTCTCGCCAATATACTTCTATAGCATATTAAAACTTATTTTTCAAAAGGTCAGAAACTCTTTTTGCTCCAGTTAAATCCTAAAAATTGGTGAGCCAGTACATTTTCTATCCGGAGCTGGTTGTATGTACTAGATAGTAACAAAAATAAATAAATTAGGTACTCTCAGAAATTAACTAACAGAATTTCAATAAAAAACAAAAAGATCCAAGTAACAACCAAATTAAAATGGTATATCTACATTAATATGGCAAGTAAACTACTATAGTACCATTTACCATTACAATAGTTACATTATTATTACAGTAGGGTTGCCATAAAAGTTCAAATACTGAGTGTGGGTGCCCTTCAAAATCTTGAACGGCAAATGTTTGAACATAAAATACCGGAAAAACCTTAAAAGTAAAATTCTTGAGCAAAACTATTTCCAATGTCAAAATCTCGAACATAAAAAACCGACAAAACCTTGAACATCAAATTCTGGAACAAAATTATTTTCGCTATCAAAATCTTGAACAAGAAAAACTGGCAAAACCTTGAACTTCAGATTTTTGAACAAAAATATTTTCACCATCAAACATTTTAATGTCAACATTGTGAACAATATTTATATAATTGAATATTTAGGTGTATATCCATTCCGCCACTTTAATATCGACTCCACCATAGTAGGTTAGTTCACCAGGTGTGTAATCCACTCCGCATTGCTCCACAAATCAAAAATATCCCTATCGGCTTGCTGTGCAACATGGGGAAATTTCGGCTTAATAATTGGCACTTGCATATAATAATTCTATTATTCCTATTTGTTCAAGAATTCGACGATAAAAATTTTGAGGGTTTCCTCTGAGTGTGACATATTTAACAATAATTTCAATCATCTCTTTTTTGGGACTTTAAGAGGCACATATGTCAACCCTATATTACTAGTTCATTGTGAGGTCTATTTTACTTTAATTTTTTTGATTGATCAATGATTAATAAAGAATCCCTAAAGTAATTCGATAAGATACATAAAATATAAGTATTATTGATAAATAACTTATACTGATTTATGAAAATAGTTATTCTTATTCTAATTATTTAATTAGAATAAACGATTTTCCTTCTAGATAGCATTTATACACATATACAAACATATTAAATTTATTAAAACTATACATCAGCTGCAGTCGGCACATGTTTTATAGTTAATTTACCTGATTCTTCTACACGCTCAGGAAGTTTTACTTGACTTAATACAGAACTGACAAAATCAAACTCTTTATTAAAAATATTTTTAATATCATCTTGTTTCAATGAAGTCATAATTAAATGCATTTATAAATTACTATTGAAAAAACTGAAACAATTAAATATATTATACAATTATTATTTTAATTTATAAAAGAAAACACATTTATTTTATTATCTATTATCATTTGTTATTATCAACAAAGTCTACCACAATAAAATATAAATTTAAGTGTAGATTAAAACTGTTGTCACACTGCAGTACCAACAGGCAACAGTAAAGAATATTGTGAAATGTAGTATAAAAAAAAAAACCATACTTTTTTTTTTATAGGTACTGGTTGAGGGTTCATAGAAAGATATACGTTCTTTTCACAGATATCTATATTATACTATATACCTGTAGATATCTGTGGTTCTTTTAGATTTTGAACGAAGTGAAAAAACTTATGTTTTTACAATGATGTTTATTTTTATTTTTACTTTTTTTAAATTTTTTATTTTTCTGTAAGCACTTTTTCATATAGAAATACTTGTCCTAAAGTTTCGATCAGTAACTTCTTATATCCAAAATCACATCCAGATGGTACTTTTGAGAGGTCATTTTTCAAATTTCTCAATATTTTTTTCAAAAACACGGAAAATCTAACAAAATATGCAATTACCGGAATTTCCGTATAATTGAAAATTGCTTTTTAACATAACTTCTTAAATAATTCAGCTTAAAACTTGAAACTCTCACCAATTACTAAAAATGATCACGAGAATATCTCATAAAAACTTCAAAAAGATTTGATCAATTTTGAATTAAGTACAGCATTTGAATATTTCTCATTTTTCGTTAGTTTTTATGTAACAAAAATTTTAGATTCTGAGCGATAGCGAGGAATGTATTGGTTTTACAAATCTGTGTATGTATATAATCACGATTTTGGATAGAGATACTGGTCCAAAAGTTTCGATCAGAACTCTATTAGATCGAAAATGTTGTCCAGTTGGTACTTTTGGGAGGTAATTTTTCCAAATTTCCGCTGCTTTTTCTAATCGCATGCCTAGACTACCAAAAAATTTACAAAAAACGGTACAATTTTTATATTTCCTAACCTAATCTAACTCATCTTAACCTGAAATTTCGTAAAATTTTTTTTTTTTCAACATAACTTTCAAAATAATGAAGTTAGAAAAATGAAACTTTCACCAACTACTAATCATAGTCACGCGTACACCTCATAAAATTTTCAAAAACATTGACCAATTTTGAGGTAAGTGCAACATTTTGAAAATTTCTTGTTTTTTGTTAATTTTAGATTCTGAACGTAATGAAGAAGCTTATGTTTTTACAATGATGTTTATTTTTATTTTATTTTATTTTTCTTCTGTATACACTTTTTCGTATAGAAATACTCGTCCAAAAGTTTCGATCAGTAACTTTATAGATACAAAATCGAACCCAGATGGTACTTTTGAGACAGGGGCGCCGGAACGATTTTTTTGCCGTGGGGGCAAAATATTTCAAGCTTTTTTCCAGAGGGCATAGGTGCAAAAATATGGGTGTTTATATTTTGTCGCTAAATCTCTCCCCCCCAATTTTATAGCACCTATGTCGAGGAAATGTGTACATAAGTTTAATTACATTTTTTTCTCACAGATATTTATTAAACAAATACCATTTATTTGCTAATGTCTGTACCTGTGTACATGAT
>JAIPRM010013398.1:0-11460 GCA_025469315.1 Stegophylla sp. TES_Ste_2020 | reverse complement strand
CGTTGTAAAAAAAAATTAAATTAAATTAAATAGGAATGAAACGCATTATGATTAATGATAAATAAAATAGGGGGCGAATATTTTTAATTTTGCCCCGGGCGCCAAATCGTAACGGCACGGCTCTGGTCACCCTAACTTACGCACATACGTATACATATTATGTCATTCATTATAGCGCACGGCACCACATTCTATGACGGGCGGATGGACTTTGTCCTTTATTTATTACTCTTACGCTAAAAATATATAGTACCTTTTTTGTGAAAAATTTTACGTTCTTTAATTTTTATATAAGCTATTTTTAGGGTAAAGTTAATATTTTTTTATGATATTGTTAAAAAACCGTAAAAAACTAAAAAAATTCCCCTAAAATTCAAGATGGCGAGCACTTGCGGACCTCGGAGGGATGGCGAATTTTTTTTGATTAATCAAAGCTCCAAGACGAAACTTTTTGCAAAGTTTCAAAACTTAAGTACTTTTTGCAAGGCAACGCCTATTTTAAAGCCCAATTGACTATATGCAGCAAAATAATACACGCACAAACGCGTGGTATGCATAACGTGACCATAATTTTTTTCGCTCAGAGCGGAATACCTCTACATTTTAATAGGATAACCATAAAAATGTTTGCGTAAAATTACAACACCATTAATACAGTAAAATACAGTTCATTTTTTTATTAGAAAAAAACATTATTTTTATTCCAAAAAAATGACAACAAAAAAACACAGAAATATTTTATGATTACGAAATAAGAATTAAATTATTCAGCTTAAAGATTTTGGACGAAGCAAAAAAACTAGTGTTTTTACAATAATATTTATTTTTTTATTTTTTTTTTCTGTTAGTACTTATTTGTATGGAAATACTCGTCCAAAAGTCTTGACCAGAAATTTTTTGAAACCGGATTTGCCTCTTAATGGTACTTTAGAGAGGTAATTTTTCAAGATTCTAAATTGTTTTCTCAAAATTTGGGAAAAACCACCCGAAATTTGACAGAAAAGACTAAAAAACAATTATTTTTTGATCCAAACTTTATGAAAATTTAAACATAAGTAGACAATAATATTATGAGAAGTATTTTGGCGCAAGAAAATTTCGAAAATGTGAAAACAAAATTTTGTATATTTATTTTCTGTGAACACTTTTTCGTAAGGAAATACTTATTCTAAAATCTCGACTTGCAACTTTTTTGAAACTAAATTTTCCTCTAAATGGTACTTTGAAGAGGTAATTTTTTGCATTCCTCATTTTTCAAAATTCTTTTGGGAAAAATTACCCAAAATTCCAAAAAAATCTCGGAAATTATTTATTTTTTTTAAACCAAACTATATGAAAATTTAAACATAAATAGACAATAACATAAGAGATATTTTTGTGCAAAAAAATTTTAAAAACATAAAAAAAATTTTTGTACATTTTTTTTTAACACTTTATTTTTCATTGAATTTGAGATTTTGAGCGAAGCAAAGGATCTAGTATTTTTAAAATGATGTTTATTTTTTTTTTCTGTGAACACTTTTTCGAATAGAAATACTTGAACAAAAGTCTCGACTATCATCAACTTTTTGAAACTGGGTTTGTCTCTAGATGGTTTTTAGAGGAGTCACTTTTCGAAATTTTCTATTTTTTTCTCGAAATTTGAGAAAAATTACCTGAATAATTTTGACAAAGAAAACTCAGAAACAATCTGTCGGCAAACTCAACAGTTGGTGGCACTGGCAGCAGCTGGTCGGACGGCGGCGACGGCAGCCGCTGACTGACTATCGGTGATATTCATTCTCTCGAAAACGAGAATTTTCTGCCTAAACGATTATTATTTATATTTTCCTGTAAAAAAAATACAATTCATCATACGTTTTTACGAAACATTAAAATCGTTTAGTTTTGTGTGCAAACACTATTTGGAATCTTGGTAAGTTTTTATCGACAACATTATAATATTACAATATAATTAACACGACGTGATCCGCCATGGACACTACTTTTGTGTATCGTATTATTATTGAGATACATCTCAACAAAAACAACGGTCTCAATAACAATTATTGCAGCTTAATGAATTAAATAACATAAACACAAAGTGTTGATGCATTGTCAATGTTTGTATTATAGTTTGATCAGACTGTTATTATATTTGAAACAATGTTAGCTGCATTAAATACATAATAATATCCATAAGTATATGAGTGTGCAATATATTTTATCTTATATGTTCAAACGATAGTTACTTAATGGCCCCTTCCCTCTTCGCATTATAATCTCATTTTTAGGTAACTTAAACATCGCATGATTAGGGTGAGTAAATAATGTATTTTGTTTTTATATTAGTTAACATTTTGTTGTGGAATCGGTTGTACAGAGGTAATGGCGTATGTGTATTGTGACGGCCTCGTGCGTACGCGCTAACAAACAATGGTGGTGTTCCACGGAGCTCACAATACATAGGCATACAAGGCGATCTACGAGCTATTTATTATTAAAGACTATGTGTTTAACTTTTGGATTTTTTAAGGGCAACGGTTTACAAAGCTCAAAAGCGGGACTGTCTCGCCCAAAGCGAGGCGTATGATCACGTTAGCGAATGCATTTATACAATATTATTTCGTTCTAGGTGTGTTCTCCCGCATATTTTCGAACTCTAATTGAGCTGGGACTCTAGTGTCCATATCCAAGTCAAGCAAGATCTAGAGTTTCCGTAGACATCTCCGATCCCTAACCGTGTTGGAGTCGTTTTTAGGTATTGTTTTCTATTATTAACAAAACATGTATATCATTATTTATAATTATTATTATTATTATTATTATTATTATTATTATTATAAGTATATTTTATAAATGTTATCGTAAAAGCACGATCACTATAGGTAAACCTAGGATTTACTTGTTAATCCTAGGTTTTACTTTTAGTAAATGCTGAAATTCATAATTTTATTTGGGCTTTTACTATAAACGTTTTGTACATCCTAGAATGTACAAATTGAGTTAGAAAAAGCTGATCAATAAATGACACATAATCTTTAAGCGATAAGCTACGTAAAAATTGTAATTATATTTTATTAAAACAAGTCATTAAAAAAAAATCTTAAAATCATAATAATGAAATAAAAAAAAAAAATTTAAGTGTTTTAATTTTTAATAAAACTTAGTAAATTTAGATGGTTATTATAAATAATTATTTAAATTTTTATTATTTACAATATTGTTATTTGTTTGCACATGTTGTAATATTATGACACCTGCTATTACATAAAACATTTGACTGTCGCTTTACGTAGCTTATCGCTTAAAGATGTGTCGGTCTTTTACTAACTGAGTTTGTACATCTTAGGATGTACAAAACGTTTTAGTAAAAGCCTGAATAAAATTATGAATTTCAGCATTTACTGAGTACAACCAGTAAATCCTAGGTTTACCTAGTGATCGGGTTTTTACGGTAACATATATATGTATACCATTGATTAAATAATTAATAGTATATTTAATCAATGTGTATAGAGTCGAATTCACTTATAGCGATGCCATATATAACGATATTCCATGTAAAACAATTCCAAGCAATGTATTTGGTTGGTTTTATATGTTATAAGTAGTACTATTATTCGGATACAACTATGTTGGTTATAACAATAATCCGGATATAGTGATGTTATTTTGAAACGAAAATTAGTTTTTATAGTCGCCTATAACGATTAATAATATGTACATTATGAAGAAAATTTGATTTTCTTCAAAGCCATAATTCTTTATGTTTTTCTTATGAAATCGTATTTAAAGTACCCTCAATTTTGGAAATGTATTTTTACATTGATCAGCCGTAGTATAAAACTAAAACTCGCATCAGAATCTGTAGGTATAGGTATATAATATGTTTTTATAAAATGTCCATACAAGTTTTCCTTATTATTTGTTATATTGAATATATTAATAATTATATGAATAGTTTAAGTGTTATGTATTACCTATAGTTTATAATTTTTTTATCTTGCACATTTTTGTAATTTTTGTACACAGTATAATTTATTATTAATACTATCTTTCTTTGTTTGCAGCTACTGCAAACAGCGATAAGCAGCAACATAAGATTTTTTCTGCTCGACTGAATTCTTATTCAGAAGAACAAAACACAAGCATGATGAATGATGGGTAAGTTTTGAATTCATATCTAAGTAGTTAAATTAAATATTAAAGTCTTTGTGAATAGTTTTTTTTTTTCAATTATAGAAAAAAAACCGTAAATGAAGAGAAACCGGAATCGCTCACACAATCTGTTTATCAGCCATCTACTTATGCATCGACTGGTACTTCTAAAGAGTTGAGTTATTACAATTCCAACGATGCAACCGGTACTGTGAATAATTCATTATATGAATCAGCTTTAAAGACATCGAAAGATATGGATAATTTGAAGCGGCAATTAATTGAAGAAAAAGAAGATGAATTTAAACATAAAAAACGTAAAGAAGATCCTAACCAAAGTTCTAAAGGTAAACGATTATGTACCTATTATTCATACTAGAAAACGTTTTAATTTTGGATTCAGAGTGGAGCGAAGAAGCTAGTGTTTTAACAATGATGTTTATCTTATTTATATATGTTGGTACATATTTTTGTATTGAAATATTTGTCCAAAAGTTTTAATTAGCAAATTTTTTAATTAGAATTTTGCTCAAAATAGTACATTAATTGGGGGTTAATTTTTTGAAAATTTCAATAGTTTCTCCAAAATTTGGTTTTCGCTGCCCAAAATTTAAAATTTTTCTTTTTTTTAATCCAAACGTTATGAAAATATAAATGGAAAATACATCAGTGAAAGAAAATGTGATTTTTTTTTTAATTGTGAAATAAATTATTTTTTTCTGTTTTTGATAATAAGTAGGTCAATATTTAATAATATAAAAAAAAAATTCAACCTCAATTTTTCATGTCAAATTCTAAATCATTAAAAGAACTTATTTATTTTTATTTCATACATTGTATGTAATTAGTATATAGATGTTAGTACACAGACACACAATAATGCAAATTTCAGTAAAATCAAACTAATCTAACTAAATTTTTTTGAAAAAATAATGGCTATAGGTACACTGTACTGTAAATAAACCACTTAGTTTTTATATTATCTTTACATTTAGGTATATTAAAATATTTGAGTTATAAAGTATTTAGTCAAAATATAAAAATGGTCAACTATATTTTAATAAATAATTAACCATTGATTATGTGTATTCAATGCCATTTTTTTTTTTCATTTTCTTTTTTTTTTTTTTAGAGGCCATTAAGATCCTTTTCCACAGCCAAGTCTATAACTGAGTAGTCTGGACACTTTCCCCCCCCTAAAAAATAAATTGACAAAAACCTGATAAAAAGATATAATTTAACAAGCAAAAAAAGGTTATTTTTTTAACTCCCCCCCCCCCCAAAAAAAAAAAAAATTAAAATTGTTTTCAGTTATAACCTTAGCCCTAACAGTAACAACATCCTTTCAATTCCAATGCCATAATAATTGTAAGTATAATTAATAATTATATACGAGACATATTCAAAAAGTATTCTTAGCCATTTCTTTAAAAATATTAATTTTCCGCTGAGATATTAAGCATTGTACCTTTGGACATGCAGTGTTTATAATATGATGTATTACCATATAATACAAAGTATGTGTACATTAATCAAATTAAACAATATCTAAAGGGTAATCTCCTCTATCGCTTTATATAAGCCTGCTCTATACTTGTATTTTTTAAAAATGTTATTTAAAAAAGAAAAAAATCAGACATACTTCATACCCTAAGTATTTTTTTTTCTCTGGTACAATTTGTTTGGTGTGTTAAATTTTAAAGAAACGATAAATCATTTCTTCAATAAACAATTCTGAGCAGAGCTTCAGTTCATATAAGAATTATTTTACTTGAATATACAGCAGTTTTATATCCCACTATTAACTGTGAACAGGAAAAAAAATTTATGAGGAAAAATATTTACTACTTTTTTTTGACATTTTCAAAATTTCCTTGCATCATAACCACATCACGTCATAAAAAATTTCAACTATCTTTTTTTAATTAACACTTTATTAAAATTTAAACATAGATAGACAATTATATGAGAACTATTCTGTCCCAAGAAAATGTTGAGAATGTGAAAAAAAATGTTGGAAATTTTTTTCTAATTCCCTTTTTTTCTCATCAAATTACTATTTTTTTTTTTTTTTTTTTATTGTCTTTTAAGTTCTGAACGATGTCAGGAAACTAGTGTTTTTACAATAATGATTATTTTTATTTTTTAATTTAATTTTTTTCCTTTTTATTCTGTTTACACATTTTTGTATGGATATATTTGTCATAAGTCTCAATCAGAAATTTTTTAAAACTGGAATTTCCTCTAATTGGTACTTTAAAGAGGTCATTTCATGAATTTCTCAATTATTTATTTATTTATTTATTTATTTTTTTTTTTTTTTTTTTGGAAAAACTACCCAAACATTTATAAATAAGACTTGAAAACCATAATTTTTTTATCCAAATTTTATGAACATTTAAACATAGAAAAACAATAATGTGAGAAACATTTTGATGCATAAAAATTTTGAAAATGTAAAATAAAATTTGGACATTCTTCTTACATATTTTTTTCTTATTGAATTGCATTTCCTTTCTTTATTTATTAGATAAAAAATAGTAAAGTAAAGTATAGACTATAAAGCCAAATATACTTTACACCACGGATATTCTTTGCTCTCCGGATCTTGGTGAGTATATTAAAAATGACAACTGTTATTGTTCTTTTTATTATTGACTTTTTTTGTTCAAAATCATCTATTGAAGAAGTAATTTATCGTTTCTTTTAAATTCTACACACCCTCCAAGAGTAACTGACCCAAGGAGCAAAGAATATCTGTGGTATGAAGTATGCCCGGCTTTCTAGTCTACACTTTACGTTTTTTTATTTAATAAATAAAAAAGGAAATAAAATTTAATGAAAAAAATAAGTGTTAGAAAAATATCCAACATTTTTTTTCATATTTTCTCGCTCTAAAATGTTTCTCATTATATTATCTGCCAATATTTAAATTTTCATAAAATTAAGATCAAAAAAATATGATTTCCCTGTATTTTTTGTTAAATTTTGGATAGTTTTACCCTCCAAAAAATTGAAGAATTCAGAAATTCAGAAATTTACCTTTTTAAAGTACCAACTATAGGCCAATCCGGTTTTAAAAAGTGGACAAGTATTTCTATACGAAAAAGTGTTCCCAGAAAAAAAAAAAAATATTATTGCAAAATTACTAGCTACTTCACTTTGTTCAGTATCTAAAAGTAAAGTTATTTTGGTATTATATATAGATAATTTTTAAAAATTATCCATTAAAAGGAATGCATTTTTAGACTAACTTAATAAGATTATGAGTAATGACTTCTGAATTTGAAAAAGACATAGTAATTGACTTAAATTTTATTGATGTATTCTCAAAATCTTGGATAAGTGGTAACAATCACAATAATACACTCACTGTCTACTATACTGATGACCAGTGCCATTTTTTTTTTTTAATTGAAGAAGTATTTACAAGAAAAAAAAAAGAAAGAAAAAAATTAGTAAAACCATTACTTATTTTGCCTCATCTGGAATTTAAAAACAAAAATCAATACTCAAATAAATATCTACTACCAATAATGCTACCCTTATTAGTGTTCTGCTTTACGAAAGTACCTATCCTTTTGCTGACCCTTCCCATTATATTGAATCAAAGGTATTTACTAATACATTTTTTATTTTTATTTTTAGGTAAAAGTGAAGTATCTAATCTAAAGCCAGATGATGATAAATCTGTTAGATTGGGTTCATTTAGTGCTGGTAGTCCTGGAGGAAGTCCCAAAGTTCCTCCATTAAAAATTGTGATCCCTGCTAATGATGCTGATGCAGGTACTAGGACAAATGGAAAAAATGGTAATCGGTCATACCATCATACAGCATTACCATATGTTGTGCATACTGAAGATTCAATACCAGCATCTAACCAGCCTTACTCACCAAAGTCTCCATATAAAGCGAGTTCTGATATTACTGTTGAAGAGCAACAAACCAGAGTATTACGGTCGTCAAACAAATGTGGTAATAATAGTAATAATGCATCAAGTCCTGGTACTTCTCCCATTGTTCCTGATGAACAGGTGGCACAAACTAATTTATCAGCTACTGTTATAGCAGACATGGAGTCTACTAATTCGTTACCTGAAACTCGTTCAGAAACAACTGATAATGTATCAGCAATGATTTCAGGAGATGATAAGCAGTCAACTAGTACAGCTGGGACTAGTGCTACTACTACATCTGAATCTAATCTATCAGCTGAACTGTCTTCCATGGAATTGCATCCAAGACGTCGAAAAATAAAAGCCAGTCGTACTGAATCTGAAGCTAATGGTACATCATCTGATGCCAACATCAATGCTGTAGAAACAAATCCGTCCAGCTCAACCAATGAACCCTTTCCGGTTACCAATTACTATCAAATGTACTTAAACATGAGAAAACAGGTAAATTTTGTAGATAATTATTTTTATTTTCAATTTATGTATTTTTTTCTCTTGTAGATTGATAAAAGGCGCAGGACTTTGTTTCCTGTACAACCAAAACCTCCATCTGGATTTAAAGACTACCTCATGAACAAATGCACTTATGTTTTGGCTGGTAATTCCAACAGCCAAGTATTAAATACACAAACACCAACACCAGCCAATCTACACAAGCAGTTAAAAAAACTGTTTGTTGAACAAGAAAAGGAGAGACAAAAACTTCGTGTACAGGTTTGATAGATGACATTTATTTTTTTTATTTTTATATAGGTATATATATATATATATTAAGCAATTTACTTAATTTGATATTTTTCAGCATATTGTTGAAAAAGAAAAACTGGTGTTGAGCGTTGAACAAGAAATACTTAGGGTTCACGGACGCGCAGCTCGTGCATTAGCTAACCAGCGGTTACCATTTTCTGTGTGCACTATACTCAAAGATGAAGAAGTTTATAACATGATGACCCCTGAGCAAGAAGAGAAAGATAAAAATGCTAGATCTCGTTATAATGGTCGTTTATTTTTATCATGGCTACAAGATGTTGATGACAAATGGGAAAAAATTAAGGTATGAATGTAACTTTTCTATTTTTTCTTTTGAAACATTGAAAATAATATTTTATAATCTCTAAAGGAATCTATGTTACTAAGACATCACAATGAGGCGGAAAGTTTACATGCTGTTCAAAAAATGGACTGGGGATGGAAATTGAAGGAGTTGCAATTGTGTATCTACAGCTCAGAGCCCAAAATCGACGAAGAGCATGTGCCGATTGTTCTAGTCTGCGATGATTTTGATTTGTTGCCTACCTAAATTAGTTTGTAATTTATCAACACTTTTTAATTGAACTAAATATATTAAGTTTCTTTCATTATTAAATGTTACATGAACAATGATTAAAAATATTTTATTCAACTACAATATTTATTGGTTATGTAATTAAAGTAATTAACTATAAAAATAAAATGTTTGTTTTAAAAACTAGTTTGTTCATTAAGAGAATTATTTTTATGGTAAATTAATTAAATGATAATCGATGTTACTATTAAGTATCTATAACTTTGTAGCATATATTTAGTAAGTATATAGTTACAGTATGATATGACATGCAATAACTAGTGTGCTATTAATAATTTTTACCTTTTTTTTTTTTTTTTTAGGATTCATATTTTAAATTTTAAAATATAGTTTTAGAAATAATTCAAAATAGCCATTTTATGAATCTGACATGAAAAATATTGTTGCTTAAATCTCTTATAAACTTTTTCTTCAGTCCTACAAAAACCTATATAAAATGGAAATTTATATTGGTCCCATGGGATGCTAAAGACTGGTTTCACTGTATACGTAAGATGTGTATTGTTTTTATCTTAGAGTTGTCCAGTGTGGTAATATTTGTGGAGGTACTGTTATAGTCCTTATCATGTATTAAAAACCTTTTTAGGGAGGACAATGATGGGCAAAATCAAAAATGTTCAAACAGAAAATATTATATTATATCATTAAAGTGTCGTATACCATTACTCAATGCACTTACATATTGACCCTAGTATTATGATATGATAGTATCAAAAGACAGCAGGAAAATTATGACTTATCAATTTTGACAAAATATCGAGAGGTGCTACGGCATCCCCTTTATATACACCACTGATTATAGTGTCGTGCACTAAATTTGTAATCTATTAACATGCCATTTGTATTGCTCCATTCAAATGTATCACCACTGAAAAATAACTGTCTTCTTTGTAGAAACTTTTCATAAAGGATGTACTGATAATTATGTTTAAGGATGGGCGGATACCCTATATCTCAAATTATATAACCTAAATAAAACCAATAACCAGTATATTAATAAAAAGACTTGGCAAAAACAATGAACCGATACCACAAACTGAAAACCGATATTAATTAATTATTGATATAATATATATATATGTATATGTATTTAATAATAGATACTATTAAGCTCTGTTCAGTTTGTACTCAAGTAAGTAAAAAGATTTTTCTTCTATATCGGTTCAAATATCGGTTTTGAAAAAAAACTGATATCGAATATCAGTTTTTTGTATTGGCCCACCCCTAATTATGTTCAATATAATAAACATAATTATTAGATATGTGGGTCATGTGAACAGGATGTTATTGAAATGAAAATAAATACCATTGCTAAGTAAACCATTAAACCAACATGAATGCTGAAAATTCTTGTTAGAGGAAAAAAACATGAATGTGGAAAAAAATGGACATTATTTTCTCCAAAATTAAAATACTAGAATATTAAATTAATTGAGATGATAGTAGGTATACGGAATTTGATGTTTATGTAATATTTTTCCCAATTTAAAATCCTCTTAAATTAAGAATTTTCAATTTTTTTTTTTAGATTCTGAATGAAGTGAAGAAACTAGTGTTTATACAATAATGTTTATGTTATGTTAAAAAGCAATTTTCAATTTTACGAAAATCCCAGCGATTGCAAATTTGGCCATTTTTTGTCAAGTTTTTGACAGTTTTTTCATGTTTTTGAAAAAAATATTGGGAAATTTGAAAAATGACCTCTTTAAAGTATCATCTGGGTACCGATTTTGGATCTATAATGTTACTGATCGAATTTTTTGGACAAGAATTTCTACACGAAAAAGTGTTCACAAAGGAAGAAAAAAAAATAAAAAATAAACCTCATTGTAAAAAAATAAGCTTCTTCACTTCGTTCAGAATCTAAAAATTAGCAAAATTGATTGCAGCGTTGCACTAAAAAATAACAACGTTTCGTCACAAATATTTTAAATTTATTGTTATTAATTTTTGTATATTTAGTCATTTATATTTTTATTATTTATTTAAACATTTTCTTTTTATTATATTCCTTTTAGA
>JAIPRM010013397.1:0-11461 GCA_025469315.1 Stegophylla sp. TES_Ste_2020 | reverse complement strand
AATTACCACACATAAATATATTTATTAAACAAACATTTTGTGTTTTTGGGGGCCCCACTTAAATGGAAAGGAGGCCGATTTGGGAGTGCTACGCACCCCCGGTCCTCCCGCTAGTTGCGGCACTGGTTTAATGTCAAAATACCGTAAAATTTATCGTTATTACAAATAATAAAATAAACTCTGTTCATTCTATTCTTGTTTCAAAAATAATATTTCTGTTGAGGATTTGAAAATTTCACTTATCATTAATCTTAAGGGTTAAAGTCACCTATTCGGTTATTGTTGAAAATGTTTACAATTTTCGAAATTCTATATCAATACAAACTTATTCGAATGTTATTATTGTAAATTTGGTTTTAACAGCTGTTTTTAATTACTCGTACTTTGCAATCAATCAATATTACACAGGACAAGTGTCCTTTGTTTGATTGCCCGACATTACACTCAGTAACTACACTGAACTGATTTCGACAAAAATTTCTTGTATTTATTTTATGTATTGTATTTTCAATCGTTTTACGTTTACGCTTCTTTGATTCTTTCGTTAAAATAAAAATGATTATTTTGCAAACGTTACATTTTAAAAACCTGCAGTACTTCCAAATTGCATGTGAAAAACATGAAAAAATGGCAAAATCGCATGTCATCTCTTATAAAAGCTGTCCGAATTGCATATTAGGATCTCTTAAAAAGAAATACAACTTAAAAATTTCCCTTCCCACTTTAACAAACTTCGGCGCTATCGAATGTCAATAATAACTGGTATCGTTAAAAAGTTTTATTTTAAAATTGTCTTGAAATAATTTAGCCAGTATTTATTTCACAAAGTTTAAAATAAAAAAATAATTGTTTCCTAGTATTTTTTTTTATCAAGTTTTAGGTAATTCTCCCCCCTCCCCCCCCTAAAAAAAAATTGAGGAGTTGAGAAATTCAAAAAATGATCTCTTAAAAATTACCAACTAGATGCAATAAATATCACATTGCATAAACACTAGCTTATTCAGAATCTAAAATGTTGAAAAGTTTTGATTAAAAAATCAAAAAAATCATTATTTTAAGTGAAAATAGCAAGTTTTGTTAAAAATTTAAATTTTAGTTTGTACAACAATATCTATAAGCATAAGATTTTTTGAAGATAGTATCATATTTTCATCTCATAATAATATCAAAAACTAAATATTATATAGTGACATAAAAATTTAAAAAATTACTCCATTGTTCAAATACTTTTGAAATTCTTTTTACGGTCCAAAATTTTGTTAAAAATGTAAACAATACTATTATCTTTGAAAATTTCAAGTTTATAGTACGGTTATCCGTTATTTTTCAGTTACCACTAAATACTATATAATCGATTTCATTTAAATTTAGTTGACGGCATATTTAACTGTGTTTTTCGAATATTTGCTACATTTTCCTTGTCTTTGGAGACTCACGAAGTTTTGTACAAAAATGATTGCTCTTAAGTACCAATCAAATGAAATTTCTGATCTATAAAAAGTGGTCGATGAAAATGTATGGCAAGTTTTATTACTCGAAAAAGTATAGTTCTATTAATAATAATAAAAAAAAATAATAATAATTAACACGCTGGGAATAAAATTTTAATTTCTTTCTAAAATCGTCACAAAAAATGACTGATGTCATATCTCCTGTGTAAATCTTACTCGTGTGAAAAATCCAGGGAAAATTATGTTATTTTTTGTGAAAACTTATCATAAACGCTTTCATGGATATAAATTGATAGAAACGTACAATATTGAATTCATTTATAACAAATCTAGAAATCGAATTGTTTTATTGTATGTGAACAATATTCATTCGCTGATTATTTAAAAGAATTACGAGTACTATTAAAACAAACTTTAAACCACCGCTGTAGTTTTCTAAATTTTTTAATTAATATTATTTTGTTTTTTTTTTTTTTTTTATTAATTAAATTACGATTTCTACTTTGATACTTACGTATTTGTGAATGCAGCGGTTTATCATTGCTATCGAATTTAAAACAATTCCATTGTACACGAGAATATATTTCAAAAGTTTTTAGAGATATTAGTTTTAAACTGTTCGAGTTCAGAACAGTGAAGTAGATAAACTGGGCACGAGACGAAAGTTTTCTGACACGATTACTGTGCGATTTTAAAAAGATTAACTCTTCCAAAAAAAAAAAAAAAAACCGAAATTTGAATTTTGAATGAACAAATTGAATTTCAAAAAGTTTTTATTTACCATAATACTATAATTTATGTTATCTTAAACGCATTAAACAACAATACTTAATACAATTTTATACGTTTTATATTTTTCAGGTATAACGAACGTGTTTCAATATTCTGAAATAAAATAAACTCAACATTAAGTGTGGTTCGCAGTGATTCAGGTAGATATAAATTTGTTCACATGAAACGATTAAGACGTGTTTCGCTGGTTTAATTAGGTTCTTCAGTTCTTGTTGAATGGTTCCTACATTGAAATTCGAAATTATTTCAAAAGGGTTTAAAAACAAACTACTTACTACCACTCATAGGAAACACATTTAATTGAGTGTGAGTTAAGTATTATTATGCTATATTGATATTACTCAAACGAATTGACAACTATTTATTTTCTAAATCTATGCGAGGAAATAGAAAAAAGATAATTTGCTTAACTCTGTTCATTCCATGTTTAGAATGTGAATTAGTTTAAATCTAGGACCGATTAAATGTAAATATAGCTATATTAAGTGTTATAAATCAATAGTAAATACTTTTGTCTTATAGTTATAACTGTAACTTACAGCACTTATAATATAAATTACTTCCTTAATTAATTTCATAGTATGCGTATTAATTTGCCATTGTTGTAGCCACTCAAGGCTCTTGAAAGTATTTAAGGGGTGAAATATATTAACTGTACGTGCAACCCTTTTTGCATATGCGCCCAAGACACACCCCTAAATAATTTATATCGCCTAGATGTAAATATTATAGTAGAAAAAAAAAAAAATTAACAGCACAAATATCGCGATATATCCACTCCGTGTGTGTGTGTGTTTTCCAGTCCATTTTTTTTTTTTCGTACATTTCCAAATAAGATATTGTAAACATTTGTTTAAACAGGCATTTTCACTACTTTTGATTACCTATTTTGATTTTGATTTTTTTTTTTTTTTTTTTTTAGTTACTCTGAATTTTAAATATTTGTGTCTCTCAAACATCGATCAAAAATAAACAAATACTTGAATATCAAAATTACAAAAAAAAAAAAAAACAATTTCTTTCTGATTGCCATTGAAGAAAATAAATGATAGAAAAAAAAAAATTATGTAGATTATAAATCTAAACCAACGTTTTTCTTTTTATGCAAACATTAATTTTACACGGAAAAATATGTATTATCAAAAACGCGGACAAAAAAAAAAAAGTTGTTACTCTGAGTACACACGTCGGGACTTACTGTACAAACAGTAGTCAACAGTTACATCATTGATGTACCTATTCCAAAGAATATATAGAGTAGCCATACCGTATACTGTTACGTATAGTGAGTTGAAGCAATCAAATGAGAAATACACTAAGAGTGATCATTTTGAGAAAAATAAAATTATTTTTCTTATTTGATTGGTATCGCTCTAAATTTTCATATTATCATATTAGATACAAAAACAATAACATTAATTATAAAGTATGATAACAGTTCCTTATCAGTGATCCGATTGAGCAAGGGATACAATAATTCGATACGGTAATTTGATTCTTTTCGACAGGTCACTCTAAGCGTATTCCATTTTCAATGCTTCATTCAGAGGTATACGTATGGGCCACGGGTTGACCTATTCACATTTTATGAGCTGTGTGTATGGTATTAATAACATTTATCAGAATCAACTTATTAAGTATCTATGCAAGATGCTTTTCCTATAGGTGCAAATGGATTATGTCAATAAATATAAATATATTAAAATAATTATTAATATGTGATTGAACAAATTGTTGTTTCTTGTTTATACATCAAAACGTTGTTGGACGATGTGAATTATTAAAATTGTTTATGCATGCATTAGATTAGTAGTACACTAATAGGTTGCGTAAAGTAACAGCTATGAAACGAAAAACATAAAATGACAATTTGTTATATGTTGTTTAATAATTAACTTTTGTTTGAAACTTTTTCCACGAAAGTACAAATTTTAATCCGAACTCCTAAATACATAGGCATGGCCAGATATTCTTCATATTATTGTCTGTTATTTTTCGATACTTGGTTATACTTATATTGTACTGGCATTATAAAATATATTGAATGCTAATATATTTTTGAATACTTAAACAATGTACCAATAGTAATCACTATTGTAACCTGAACGTCAATCACGTCATTATATTATATTAATTACCCGTAGGAAATGTCGAGAAACAATATTCCATTATACACATTCGATTGACGTTTATACTATTGAATTGATGTTTCGTTGCTGTGGTAATGTATTATTATTTATAGTTTCCATAAAACGTTTCTGTTCTATTCCAAAATTTTTAAAAAAAGATTAATTTCTCTTCGCAAAATAATCATTTCTGAATCTCAATAATCGAATTGGACATAAAATGCAAAAATGATAAACATTCTTTTAACTATTTTTATGTTATCTAAAGTAACAAAAGTTGTTCTCATACGTGTACACTATGTACGTAATATTATAAAGCAACACTAATTGCCAAAACATCTGTTGGCCTTTTCGCCATCATATATAGTCTGATTTAAATTTAAATCGAAGCATAGGGTCTCTCAAAATTTTATGAAAATTTAAAAAACATGAACAGCAAACACACTGCGTTAAAATAAAAAACCTATAATAGTATATAGGTATATAAAAATAAAATTAATGTATAGTTATTACACTGTATATTAAATAACAAAATAAATATATAAATTAAATAAGTAAATAAAATATACTTAGCCTGGAGTATTAGAATTTATTTATTTATTTATTTTTTTTTGATTAAAGACCGGTTTCGATTTTAAAAATCATCATCAAGTTAGAAAATACACTACCATCCCCAAGAAACTTACCAATATAATACCCACTTTATCAAAAATCAAATAACTTTTTACCTGAACCCTGAGAAGTGGTCAACAAGGGAAAATTAAAAGAAAAGAAGACCGAAAAAGAGTCACTACAAAATGACACGGCAACTGTATGGATCACATAATATATTTACTCAAAGTGTTATTCGAAAGAAAAAAAAAAAAAAACACTTGACACATGGAAACAAAAATGGCATCGGACAGGTGTGACAATAAACTCAAATCCAAGTGAAATCTTTTATATATATATAAAAATAAATAAATAAAATAACACACTCTTCAAAACCTACGAATCGAAAAGAGGATGTAGCGATCAATGGTATCGGAATCGGTACACAAACTTCACACGCAGCCTCTTAATGAGAGACGAGTAGATTCTAGCTGGTACAAAACTCGTGAAACTCTGTAATCATCGCCGTCAACACATAATTTTTCATAGCGCAAAATAACTCGAGAAGCGAGAATGTCCTTCACATGCCTCGTCATCGTTCTCGAGCACTTGGTCGAGAGATAAAACACTGAAATCAAATATATAATAATATAATATGTTGATATTATTTGATGTGTTCGAATTACTTCTATAAAAATTTTTAAATTATACATTAAAAAATTATATTAATTTTATATTTTCAAAGTTTCTTTAATATATGTTTTTTATGTTTAGTTGTATTTATTTATAAATTTATTTTTACTTCATTTTCTACGCTAAACAATGTAATATATTATAATTATTGCAATTGTATAATATTACTAAGACACACGCATTGAATAATATAATACAATAATATGTGTTTTGCATGTATCACACGCGATACGGCCCAAAAGACAGTTTTCACTTAAGTCAAAATGCTGTCATGTGCGTGTACTCCAAAAAAAAAAAAAAAAAAAGTAAAATAATCGCTTTCACAGTCGAATAAAAAAAGCTATATAATATGTATACACGGTTACCCCGTGACCTCCCCCCTCGCGACAGTCGATTAAAATTGTACGCAAATAATTGATCTCTCTCTCTCTCTTGTTTCCCCGTATTTAAATTAGCCGTTTATTTAGCATCTCCCCTCCCCTCTTGTGTTGTTTTCGAGAGAGGGAGAGAGGAGAGGGAGAGAGAGAGGAGAGGGAGAGCAAGGGCGACGCCGTCGGGCGGTTTGGGCGCTACTGAATATACAATATACGCGGTATAGATTTGCGTGTCGAAGCCAACAAAAATCGCCGGACGGTTTAAAAACGCACACGCCAGTCCCACGACAACACTACAACATATTCGTCCCCCGAGACACGCGGTTATTTGGTTCGCTGTGAGTTTTTAATAGTTTTGATATTTTGATTTTCGTTTTTTTTTTTTTGTAAGAAACAAATTCGAGTGTACTTCTTCGTGATCGACGTTTAACCGAGGAGTGACATACGTATCAGTTTGGATAATTATATTAACCGACCGAAAAATGGAACGTAAAAACCGAGCTTAGTAGTCGTCGGTCGCATGAAAGAAGGGTTCTCTCTCTCTTAGGGTGAGTTATCGATTAAATTTACGTAACCGTTATTAACATGGGTTTATTATTGTTATGAAGTAGTATTTTTTCGTAATTTATTATTGATCGCGCGCAGTTTGCATTTAAAAATCGTGTGGTGGTGATGGTGGTGGTGGCTGATAACGATGGTATCAGCTGATAACAATAATAATAATATTATCGTCGGGAGATAAAACGAATAATATATTATATTAAATCTTATTTTTTTTATTTAGAATTGAAATTTCACGAGCTCGTTTATGGAGTATAATAATAATATTATTTTCAACATTACACACACACACACCAGTTTTAATGAATTGTCGGAATGACACACACACACACCACACACACACACAGGCACTCTATTTTTATCGAGCAATAACATTTTTTTTTTTTTAATTCCGAACGAAACGAAGAAGTTAGTGTTTTTACAATAATGTTTATTTATTTATTTATTTATTTATTTTTTTTTTTTTGCTGTGTATAACTTTTCGTATGGAAATACATGTCCAAAAGTTTCGATCAGCAAATTTTTGAAACCGGATTCGCTTCTAGATTGTACTTTAGAGAGGTCATTTTTTGAATTTTTGGAAAAAACTACCCGAATTTTGACAAAAACGACTCGGAAACCGTCATTTTTTTTTTTTTTGATCCGAACTATATGAAAATTTAAACATAGATAGAAAATAATTTTGGCGCAAGAAAATTTTGAAAATGTGAAAAAAAAGAATGTTGGACATTTTTCTAATATTTTTTTTTATATTATTAACTCCCCTCGTTCAGAATCGTTTTATTGAAGAAATAATTCTATCGTTTCTTTAAAATTCAGTACACCCGTCAGGAGAATCGCACCCGACGTGCGAATTACACACTTTTTTTTTTTTTTGAAACAGATGATAAATATCGTGTGAATTACGAGTACCAATGTGCAACGGCACTGCAACAAAAACCACATTTTCAAAAAAGTTACTTTCCTGAAGTCAAGTGCTTATCCATAGATTTAAAAGTTTTACCCGAGATTAGAAGTATATTTGGGTGCATTTCGAATTTTATTCAAAGATTATGAAAAATTTTATAAATTTAATCATACACACTTTGTTGTTGGTAGTATTCCATCGTTTTGAATTATATACCTCGAGTCACTTCGGAATATTATCTAGAATTGTGTACCTACGAACATTTATATCACAATAAGTTACATAATTGTACACCGCAAAAAAACAAAACAAATATAATATTTTGAAATATTGAAATCAATGATGAGCTGAGAGATTTTCAAAATCAAAAATTACTATTTTATCTTGAATATTTTTCAAAATACTGTATACTAGAATAGTTTTTTTTCATATAAAATATTTACAATAATAATATTAATAATAATAAAAAATGTAACGCTGAAGCAAATATAATAGTCCCTGAACTTTAAGAAAATTGTTTGTTATAAACCGACACACTTAATGCTTAGTTACGTAGTCAATATAATATGACCTTGGTGCGAAATAAAAAATATTATCACATTTTTCCAATGTATATAAATAATTCGTAGTATTGTTGTATTATGTGTCAAACTTAAACGGTTATTATCATATTATTATAAATTGTATATTTACACTCTTTGCTCTACTGTAGTGGCAAACCGTAATGGGAAATAAATGTGAAAACGAATAAATGATTCAATCGATAAATTCGTATACGACTCGCGCGGGGTACCCGCACAGTTTTAATGAACCCGAAAACGGTCGATTCCCGTACTCGAATAAACAACACGATTGCTATCGTTCGTTACTAATTATTAATTAAATTATTACGAGTACAGTAAAATCTTTAACAATTAGTGGACACCTTCTGTCAAGCGAATGCACACCTGTTAAAATGGTCTAAACAAATCGCCGAAATAATTCGGTCGGGACACTCTTCCTCCTTATTCTGACAACTCGTTTTTATACAGAGTGCACTTATTTTCATTTTCCGGCAATTTACTGAATACATTTCAACACCTATCGTCGCGGTGTATGTCACTGTGGATATTGTTTGAGATAAGTAAAAATGTTTGTTACGATTGAATTTAGTATTCAAGTGAAATTTCGGTAAGAGCAGAGTACGTACTTTGCACCGTGGGTATTCTTCGTTCCTTGGGCGAAAATTAGTGAATGGGGGGTGGGTGGGGAGTGTTACATTTTGTAAAAATGATAAATTATTTTTTCATTAAAAACGTTCTCCAGTTTATTCGAGAGACGATATAATGCTTTAAAACAATAATTATAAAGTTTATTGTTACAAACAACTGAGAACAGGCGGAAAAAAATTGATCAGAAAAAAACGCGGAAAAAGAAATTACAAAAAAAGATTTTTTCACATCATAAAAACATTCTTTCACCAAAGTACCTGTTCTTCGTGTAAATGTTCATTTATCTTTACATTTTCAATTTTTATTATAAATTTTGGGTAGTTTTTTCAAAAACAATTGAGAATTTCAAAAAATTATTTCTCTAAAGTACTATCTAGAGTAGAATAATTCTGATCCGAAAAAAAAAATGCTGGTCGAAACTTTTAGATAAGTTCTACTACACGAAAATTTCTTTTACACGAAAATAAAAAGTCGAACGCACTTTGCAAGTATAGGGCATTCCTCGTTCCTCAGGTGGGTCACTCTTGTTGATACGTAAAAAAACGATTTATTGTTTCTTTAATAAAACGATTCTAAGCCGAGCTTTAGCTAATAATGTTAATCCATAATAATGATTGTGTTAGTCTTATAAAAAAAAAAGAAAACTGAAAAATCCGGACATACTTTGCACTGTGGGTACTCACCACTATTCGGGTGGGATTTGCAGGTGTGCATATAAAATTTTGATAAAACGATAAATCATTTCTTGATGATGATCAGTTTTTTGTTTTTTGTTTTTTTTTGACTGACTATAAGATTTAATTATAAATATTTCGTCAAAACAAGAAAACTAATGAATACATTTTTTTTTTCATAATGTACTCATAAAAAGTTTGAACTATAAAGTTTTATATATATATATATGTATTTAAAGATCATAATCATTGTCTTAAGTCAACTTTTCCTTGGAAGTTTTAATATTTATACACGCAACAATTATAATTGTATTTTGTGTTTTGTTTTTACGATAATCCACTTATTTCTTTTTACTCTTTAACATTTACAAATTACATAATTATATGTAAATCACTACATACTTGATGCCATTAATACTGAATAGATTAAAAAAACTTAATGCTATTGAAAACTAGTATTGGTACTAGGGATTACTGGTACAAAATCATTTTCATTGTTAAAATTTTTTTTTTTTCTGTTTAACCCATAATAACAGTAGTTTATTAAAATTATTAATAAATAATAATATGTCGTTATGCATAAAGTTATTTTTCGAGTATAAAACTAAAAATTAATTGTTTTATCAAAGTAATTTAATTTTTATGCTCTTAAAAGTGTCGAAATATGCCATTATAATATGCAGTAAAAATCATGAAAATATGAAGTCAAAATTATGAAAATAAGTAAAAAAAAAAAATATGCAAGAATTTTTAATTTATTTAAAATTTACAATAAAATTAATAACAATTAATTACTCAAATACTTAGTAAAAAAAAAAAAAAAATGTAGGGAATTTTCTGCACTTAATTTATTTTTAAAATTGTATTTATTATTAAAATGAATAATTATATTATGCATTTCAAGTTCTTCTTCTATGAAGAAATGTATCGTTTATCGGTTAACATATTATTTTTAAAGACTGAGAACGAACACGTTCGACTAAATATATATAAATTATTATTTAGTGACTTTGAAATTTAGTTTTTTAATTTTTTTACTTGAAAAATATTATTTTATACATTTTTTTTTTTTTAATTTTCGTTTCAATATGCAATAAATTTTGAATTTTGCCAAAACGTGCAATAACCTTTAAGTATGCAAAAAACATTTTCTCCATTAGCTTCAAATTATGATGATTCGTGCAGATAACTGACGAAAATCCAAAAATATCAAAAGGAAAAATCTATAATTATGTTACAGAATTATAATAGTCGTTTTACCACTCTATTTAAAAAAAAAAAAAAAAATTACTATGTGAAATGTGACCAATAAACCGATTGACATGAATGAGGGATTTTTCAAAAAGTGTATACACACATTTCATTCGTTCCGAATTACGAGACGACTCTTCCCTTAAGTTTTTCTCGATTTATCATAGTGACGTACGCTTGCTATTATAAATCATACACAATTTTTATATTCCCCTCCCCTCTACTCTGGGTCCGAATACTAATAATTTCGGTATTCAGTACACATCTAACCTTTTATACACTTCAACGGGTTTCTATTCTGTTTATTGAAATTAAGGTAAATCTTACGAATTGCAAAATTAATTAATTACTAACGATTTTCACTGTTTCGGTTTGATGAAACATTAGCTTAGCAATGAGGAAAATACGTTGAATTTAACAAAATCAAATTTTTGTGTGAAATGAATTTCGAAAAAAAAAAAAAAACCTACATTGGATACCTATGGTAAAAGTTAATAATTTCAAATAAAAAAAAAAGTGTGTACTTCGTTCGTCGGGGTGTTCTTCGCACGCCGGGTGGAATTCTCTTGACGGGTGTATTGAATTTTAAAGAAACGATAAATCATTTCTTTAATAAAACGATTCTGAACGAAGAAAGTTAATAGTATAAAAAATAAATGACAAAGAAAAATGTTAGAAAAATGTCCAAAGTTTTTTTCACGTTTCCAAAATTTTTTTGCGCCAAAATCTATCTCATATTATTTTTTATCTATGTTTAAATTTTCAAATAGTTCGGATCAAAAAATGATGGTTTCCGAGTCGTTTTTGTCAAATTTTAAGTAGTTTTTTCT
>JAIPRM010013396.1:0-11462 GCA_025469315.1 Stegophylla sp. TES_Ste_2020 | reverse complement strand
CGAGACGAAAAATTTGGGCGGTACTCTTTTCGCCCACATCCTCTTTTTGACCAAGTATGATAAAATAGTTCCCTCTTTTCGCCCACGGTTTCATGTTCAACATTTTGAAAAGCACTGTCTCTCAAGTAACTACACTCAAAACGAAGACAAAATACAACAGCACAATAGAGGAGATATAAGTCGGTATGAATTTCTTAAATCAAAATCATTCAACTATACAAAAAATTTAACTTTAAATTCTTACATTTTTTTTGACGACGTCATAACAACACATCAAACTAACTCACACAAATATATAATTTAAATATGACATATGTTAGACATAAATAATTTAAAGTAAGTGTTTCTCAAAGTGTGTGTTATAAAAATGTGGGCGAAAAGAATGCAATTATTTTCAGGCGAAAAAAGGAAACTATTTTATCATACTTTGTCGAAAAGAAGACTTGGGCGAAAGGAGTTACGCCCAAAATTTTTTTAGAAAAATCTGAAAATGTCTTGTTTGTATACATTTTTTTTTTTTGTCTGATACACACTGAAATTCCTATAGAATATATTTTAAGACGGAAAAAAAGTGAAGCAAGTGATTATAATATAGTGGTACTAATGACACTAATAAGTTTATATTTACAAATGAATCTTTAACGTTTGATACTAAAATTTAAATTTAAAATTACGTTTTTTGTAAACAAAGATTTCTGTTATAAATATTTTATAAACTAGCCAATTTCGTCTCGTGAAAATAGTGAATTTTTTCGATTAAGAGTTTATCAACGGGAGGGGTTTGAACCTTCAAAACCTCCCCCTTACCTACGCTTATGATATATATGTATATATATATATATATATTGTAAACATAGGAGCGCACACAAAGGATACGATTCGTTATTCGCGCATTAACGTTTCTCTTTCTCTCTCTCGCACGCACACTGTGCCATAATAGTTCCACCCTTCTCCCACGGCGTGTTAAGTCTTCTGTCGGAAACCGATTGAAAGTTTTTTTTTTTTTTTTGGATAGAATACTAATCGAGACGAATGCGCTGTCGCCGCGTGCGAATCGTCGGATTTAGTTTCGTTCTGAGATTTTGATAGATGAGCCATTAAGCTATCTCTCACTCTCTATGTATATATATATATATATATAGATCAGCCGCCAAGTAGTGCTCGTGGCAGAAAACTGGATGTTTAATGCGCCGGAAACGGAGATTTTTTTTTTCTTTATTTATTTTTTTTTTTTATTTTTATTTTTTTTACGTTTTCAATCCATCGACGCCGTTTTCCACCACTACCGTATCGTACAATGAATAAATTCTTTCCTTTTCCGCCGCCATGTTTCTCTGCTCTGCTGATTTTTTTTTTCCGAGTACTCACTCCCTTTCGAATGCGACAATAGCCCCGTTTTGATATCTCACACTACAGCATGTGCATTTAGAGAGGAGAATATTGCCACGCGCCGCCTGCAGCAGTGATACGACGTTACGCCGCCGCCGTTGTTAGAAAGTCATTAATCCCCGGGCAAACGACGAGAAAATGTCCGCTGCATTTGGCACCATAAACTTGACGTGTTCAAAAAAAAAACCTGCGGGCGACTCGTGAATAAAATATTTAAATAAATGACAAGAACGATTTTCCTTCAGTGACGACGCACGCTCGCAGCTGATGGATAATATTGCGATTTTTGTAATAAAAAAAAACAAAATAAAAAAAACTCGTTATAAAAGTATACGTGATCTGTATGTAATTATCTGTGAATTTAATGCACTAAAAAACCTTGAACAATGCATTGAAAATATCAAAAAAATGCAATGAAATATGCACTTAAAATGGTTTTTAATTTAGTTTTTATATTTATATTGATATTATAAGATATTATATACATTACTATATTAGTAAATTAAATTTTACATGCATAAAAATATGTTTATTTCATAAAAAAAATAAATAAAATTGTTAGTTGAATTTGAATTTTGTATAATGCTATTCACCTGAAACAATTTTTTAAATGTTTTTTTTAAAGATTTTTAAAATTTTTTAACTTCGACGCATATACAACCTGTGTAAAACAAAAAAAAGTTTTCAAAAGATGTTATTTGACAGAATTTAATTAAAAATACCGGAAAATTAACTAAAAAAGGAAAATGTGACTTAAAAACGTCAAAAAAAAATGCAAAATAAAAGTTTCATACATGAATTCGTTGTTACATAATTTAAATTATGTACTTACAATGCTATATTTCTCAATAACCAAAAAAAAGTGCACTTTCCTACAAATTCACAGCCCTAGTTATTATTAATTCTTTGCTCGTATTTTCCAAAAAGTTTGAGAAAATTGTCGTGTCTCTCTTTTAAAATTTCAAATTACCCCTTGCAGTTAACCGCGATAAAACCGATTATTTCACTATCCTCAAAAAAAAAAAAAAATCACACAGCTATATTTTACCAAAATTAATATACTATTAAAAGGTACTGTGTATAATTATTAATTATAAATAAAAAGCCGGACATACTTCGCACCATAGATGGGGGGTATTCTTCGTATACTTTATTACTTGTTAACGTTTGATTCCAAAATCATTTGTGTTCGTGGATGTCAATATTTTTTGTATCCTAGGAAATTACGTATATTAGTTATATAATAATTCGACTCTCCCCTTAACACCTCTCTATAATAATAATAATTATATAGTTACATATAATAGAAATTCGCTTCGTCCCTTTATTGACGTTTCACCGCCCTATACCAGTGTTCCTAGATAATTATAGATAGTATACCTACGAGTATTAAAATATGGCGTAATTAAATCGATAATATTATGCTCGTATTATTTTAATTATAATATTATAATATTATTTTGATGCATACTTAATGTTTAAAACACTATTATATATAATTAGTTGTTGTTTAATTACGATCACGGAGGTCGTAAAAAAAAAAAAGCTATTCGTTCGCCTACAACTATAAACACGAAATGCAAAGATTTTAAAAACCGCCAATTTAATTATATTATGTCTTCATTAATGATCATTAGTACATACGATTATTGTATACCAAAAAAAAATTGAATTGTATTCCCTCGCGCATGCGTGTTAAGCGTACTTTAATTAATTAAAATATTGAAAATATTACCTACCGAATTGAATCTAAAACGAAATTAACCGCATTTATCATCGAGAGACGCGCGTGCACATTTAATTACAACACTCTCTTGTTTCTGTATTCTAACAGGTTGATCGTTGCATAAATTAAATATATAAACCGTTTAATCGTGCGATAAATAACCCTTTAAAATTAACGGGTTGAAACACCCGCTAAACACACTTATCCGTATAATACACCCCCAAAGTTTAAATCTATATACGAACCGACTCGGAACAACGGCAGTTATTATTATTGCAAAAGGGACTCTGGCGCGCGCACGGCGTGGCGTTGCTTAATCTTCTATAAAACAAGATAAACTGTTATTTGTCAACTTTGTTCAAATCTAACCTTTAGAGCTCCGAAATCCTAACGCTGATAATTAGGATGTTAACGATTCGGGTACGAAATTCGCAAACTTACGATTGTTTAACTTTCCGAAAACGGGCCTTTGTCACGATAGTAGAGTCCATAAATCAAGATAATTATTTTTCCAAGCAGTAGGAATATACGTGAACAATATTATTATAATGAATTTAGGGCTAGGGACTTATAGCTCTGAAAAAACTTAAAATATGCATGCATTTATGCTCTCAAAAATATGCAAAAATGCTAAAATAATCTCTTATAAAACATGAATTTTACTGTAAAAACTCAAAGTATTTAAAAATTGTATCGTATAATATAATATGTTATTATGTATTATTAATTCTTTTTCTATTATTTATGAAATTTCTTCTTTTTTTTTTTTTTTTAAAGCTTACATTTAAACAAATAGAAATATCAAATAATATTCAATTTCTTCAGTCATTCGGGGAAAAATTTTCCAATACCACGAAAACTCAAATTAAATATTGAAAAATATGTGAAATATGCACTTATATCGAAAAAATAGCTAAATATGCAAATCAAAGAGAACTGCATACAACTCTTGGTGTTATTATGAAACGCATTTCCATATTACTTAGCTATGTTTCGAATGATTTTTAAAAAACATGCTATCATCTAATGATTATAAAATTTTAATTTAAATAAAAATCAGACGTGTCTTTTTGTGTTACAAATTTTCTATGTAACACACATGTCTATATTGTTCAATGTTGTATTATTTATTATGTCACAGTGAAACCGTTCATGAACGCCGAACCCAAGGACGTCACGGTACACACCGGACAAACGGCCGAATTCGAGTGCAAGGTTGGTGGCGATCCGAAGCCGAACATCTACTGGGAACGAGAGGGTAGTAAAATGCCGTTCGGCCGAGCCCAAATATTGGACAACAAATCGCTACGGATCATTAACGTGATGGCCCAGGACGAAGGACTGTACGTGTGCAATGCTGAAAACGACGTGGGTTCTGAGAAAGCCAAAGCCTCGTTGACCGTACACTGTAAGTGTTAATAATAATATAGTATAACATCTCGTAACGTACCTATTTTTATTGCCTATTATTATGTATATTTGTTAAAACGTCTGTTAGATTTACGTACAAGCCGTCTTTGAGAACCGTTTGTTAAACGGTATAATAAATTCCTCCGTGAAAAATATGTATTATTTATTTTCGTCACATTCAGTTATGTATGCACAAACATCGAGTACTCGTATCTCTTAACAAAATAAAATGTTTAAAGATTAATACTCCTCGATGATATAAATAAATAAAAATAAACATAGCTTGGAGTATTATAATATTGTTTTTCTCTTTACGACCGTTTTCAATTTCAAAAATCATCATCAGGTGTTAAGAATAATAGTCAATGAAATGTGATAATGATTTTTTTTAAATCAAAATCGGTCGTAAAGAAAAACAATTATAATACTCTCATTCAAAAAATTAGTTTGAAGTTTGTATAACGGTACAAGACTTGTCAAATCTTCCGTATTAAGAATGTTAAAACATAATGTTGTCGAAAATATCCCCCGAAAAATTTAGTCGTACGTCCATCGAACAGTTTTTTGTTCAAGCTTTTATGTTGAAAATATTTTCAATACCTATGTTTTCTAAACCCAAGCAAAAATGCTCCTACAATAATTTCTCTCTCTCTCTCTCTCTCTCTTTCTATTCCACAGTGTCAATAGTCACGAAAACGTTATACACTTTTTGGAATGCCCCGTTTTGAATTGTAAATTTATCGCCACGTGTGTGGACTATTGTTGTTGTTGTTGTTGTCGTACTATGTTAATCGCGCATCTCTCACGTTTTAGCTCCGCCGACATTTGTCACCAGACCCAAGGACCAGAAGGTGGGTCTGAATGGAATTGCAAATTTCGACTGCGTGGCCCAGGGCAACCCGCCGCCGTCGGTGTTTTGGACGCGTGAGGGGTCTCAAGTGCTCATGTTCCCGGGCAACGCGTACGGACACTTCCACGTGACGCAGGAAGGCACGTTGCGCATACAGGGCGCTCAAAAAGAAGACGCCGGTTTTCTGGTGTGTTCCGCGTTGTCCGTTGCCGGCTCGGTGACTTCCAGGGCGTTCTTGCAAGTGAGTTCCAGCTCTAAATAATAAATTTATTTATACAACGTCCATGACCCCAAGCCCCCCCGGGCACTTAAAACAAAAACTCGAAAAACCTATATATATATATATATAATTATTATTGTTTTTCGTTCACCGAATCTAAAATGAATTATTTCAAAATGAAAATGTCGATATATATATATATATATAATGCATTTTTACAATAAAATCAATCTTACTTTAAAATCGAATATCTCCAAGAAAGTTTAGAATTATCGATTCAGTTTTTGGTGGCGTTTAACTCTCCTAAGAACCCTTTTAGTTGCACCTATAAGCGCAGGGGATGAAAAATCCAAAACATCATCCTTTACCGGATTTTTCGTGCTTGCTCGTGTGAATTGGAATAAAACTGTCGGTTTTCCATATACAGGTGACGTCGGTGCAAGACGTTCCACCGCCAGTGGTCGACATAGGACCCACCAACCAGACGCTGGCCACCAGATCGGCGGCCACTTTGCCGTGCCAAGCATCGGGCATACCACTACCCACCATCAAATGGTACAGAAACGGGAACTATTTGTCTCCGGACGATCCCAGAGTGACCATCACGTCGTCGGGAACGCTACAAATAGACGGTGAGATTTATTCATTTTTATCTTCACGTTATTTACGACGTAATGTTATGTAAAACAAAATTTTCTATACGAAATTTCTATTTCAAATAACGACATTGGATTACAACGAAAAAATATAATTTTATTTTAACGTATGATTATTATTATAATAATAATAGATTTCAAATTTCGCAATTAAAATGACTACCATGAAAAGTTTAAAATTAAACTTTTAATTGAAAATTATGAGCTCATAATTTTCAATGTATACCAAACGTCTTAAATAATTTATTAATATATTTTTTTTTTCTTTTCAAATCTCACAAAAAAGTCTTTGGATTTCTTTGTAACGTCCTGCTACTTATTGTTCAACTGGGATTCTTTTCGATTTGTACATCAAAACTAATCGATCTGCATTTTATCATAAATATCAACTCGTCACTTTATTTAAATATCTTTTTAATAGGTTTTAATATTGTTTTAAACCTCTAATATTTACGTTATTTGTGTGTAAATTGATAGAAACAATTTTGCAAATTATTTTAATTTCTCTAAGTTATTCGAATAATCGTTTAGAATAAATATCTATATGACGAAAATTATATATTTTTTAAAATAGGTTAAGTTATGGTTTTTCATCAACCCCGGCAGAACTGTGTATTGCCTCTAACACCTATGTTTTTTTTGTTGTTGTTATTATTAGCCTCAGCCGTAGATAAGTGCATAGGAAAAAAATGGCTGTAAGTAGAGGTCGAGAACACTTAGTTCGGTCTGTAACCGATGGGAGTTCGCTTGAAAAAAAAAAAAGGCATAGGAGAAGAGGAAGTTTCTCTAATTTTCCTCTCGTGTAGTCGTTTTTTATTTATTTCCCCCGCCTCACATAAAATTACGAAACGTTAAGTACATTTTATCGTGTACAATAAATTGCCCGAATGCGTCTGAAGTCTGAAGATACTACGTTCCAGTTCATAATTCACGTTCGGTATAGCAAACACTTGCATGACCACAAAAAAAAAATTACACTAAAATATTTTTCTAAAAGGTACGTCCTCCGATTACACGAGTGCGCAGGCGCATACTATTATATCATCGGTTATTTGTGATTTTATTTAAATATTACAATTTTTCATTTATTCATCATTAAATCATTACTTCTTTTTTTTTTTTTTTTGATGCACAAAATGAGAGAAAGCCTTTTCCATCGCCATAGTATATATGATACGCGTTATAATATACTTTGTATACTTTATTTTTCAGCCCGTATAAATAAATAATAAAAATATAATATTATTATCATTATTTACTCTGCTTGCAGACTAATCTCTCGTTTCGAAATCCAAAGGACGAAGAAATGACTTTCTGTCGTATATATATATATATATATATTTCGACGTCATACCTTTGAACGGAGAATTCTTTAAAGTTGTTTTTTTTTTTTATAAAGATTATGTACAAAAGCAGAAATACCGCCAAATATGATTATATTAGCGTATTATTTATCATATCATTTGAAAAAGTCTTTCATTTCGGAATTCTTTTGAAATGCAAAATAAGCAAACTGTATATAAAATCTCCGTTGTATTTATTAATTATAATTATTTAACTATGTCGCCAATAGCAAAACGAAAGAATACGCTTATTTGTTGTTACGTTTCGAAATTAAAAGTCGTTTGCGCCGCCGTTCAAATTGAATCGTTTTAAATTAAATTTTCTTTTATACTTAATATTTGAAATATTTAAATGTGTGTGTGTACAAATATGTACGTATATTATACAATATAATATACGTACAAACTTCAAACCGGCGGCGTTTCCTCGAGTACACATTAATTATTCAACGTGCTTTTTACACCGTAGTTAAAAAAAATGTGCATTATGGTCTCTCGACGACTTTCATATTGAAATTTGTTCTAAAATATAATATGTAGCAAATCGTTTAATATTTTAATGCGCGACTTAGCGCTAAATTATACATGCTGACCATTCATGTTTAAATTAAAATGATAATACATATGTTTGTGTTAGTCGTTAAAAATTGTGCTTTACAAAAAATAAATGGAAATCATCCGTTAACTTACAATAAATCAGAAATCGATAATGATAAATGTTTTTGTAAAAACATAGTTTTCGCGTTATGAGTACTACGTATAATACTACGTGATATGTGTGTTTTATTGTATTTATAAAATCATAACAGAATTATTATTGATAAAATTAATCTTTAAAACACTTTAGCTAAAAACAAGGGAAATTTACATTCATAAATCAATAAATCCGCAATTAATTACTGTGAAACGCAGGTGTCTAAATGTTCATAATATATAATTAAAACTTCATTTTTTATATAGAAGATGTGAAGAAAAGAAATTATATTTCTCCGATATAATTTATTAATCTTTAAGACAAATTCGTAGACATTTTTAACCGAGTGAAATTATTTAATACTACACGTACTCAATAAAATGTGAAGCATAAACCTTGATCGTTTTTAAAATCATATCTTATTTACAAACGTCAAAATAGTATACGACAAAAAAACCTTGGAAATATAAATAAAATTATGATTTTCAAAAGAAAATAAAAAGATTAGAGTTTAAATTGTATGACTATATTTGTAGAACATAATATACACGACGGTAGTAAGTTATATATTTGATACTAGTTAAAGTGTACAAAGTATATGCAAATATGGAACATCTAAATTTGTTATTTGTGTATAAAAAAGCAAATTAAAAATCCGCAAATAATAACAGTTGTGAGTTCAACAAAAATCATGTGGCTCGTGTTGTCCTTCATCGAGGTATGCATACATCGGTATTGATTGTGAATCCGATTTTGTCTCTCAACTCTCAAACTTCACCCAAGTGATGATTAGCTGAAACATTTGTTTTCACTCGCTTAGGCGCCACTCAAAAACTTTTCAAATATTATAATAATTATAATATAATCGCAACGTTAACAAAAAAACGTCGTTGTTTTAATTGTGTGATCAATCTTTGTCCAATATTTAACTACTATTTACGCCGCCTCTAAGAGAGTACGTAAATTTTAAATTTAAAGTTATGTATAAGCCAACAATAATGATAATAATAATAATAATAATAACAATTAAAATGTTTTCTGCGCAGAACTCGAAGTGTCCGACTCGGGCCTGTACACGTGCACGGCGTCCTCGGAAAGCGGGGAGACTTCGTGGTCGGCATCGCTGAGCGTGGAAGAATCTCCGGGATCCCGACTTCACCGCGCCCCCGATCCGGCCATGTTCCCCGCGGCCCCGTCCGTGCCGACCATCGTGAACGTGACCAAAAACGCGGTTACGGTCACCTGGAACCCCCCGACGCCTCATCTAGGCGCCTCGCCCATCATCGGGTACACGCTCGAGTATTACAGCTCCGATCTGCAGACCGGTTGGGTCGTGGCCGCACATCGCATATCAACCAACACCATGGTCGTAAGTATACTTCGTTTTTCAAAAAAAAAAAAAAAATTTGCAATACATATTATTTACCAATTTGTATTAAGAATTAGTACGATATTAGCACATTATAAATATTTAATGAAATATAGTGGAAAACCGGTCAGAATTTCATATTGATTTCACTGTTGTCATGATTTTAAGTTTTGATAAATCCTTTTTCCCCCTAAACTCGTTTTTAGAATCACAATCGTGGAAGTACAAAAATATATCTACGTTGAAATATTCACGTGGGAAAAAGACATCAAACTTAAACGGTGGCGATTCCTTGAACAGTATTTTTTTTTTTTTTTTTTTTTTTTAAACAAAAATAAGGCAAAATATACAAAAATTATAATTAAATTTTTTTGTATGCAATACTGTTCAATAAAATATTATATAATTTACTGTACCACGTGTGACGTGTTACAGGTGGAAAATCTGAAACCAGACACGTCTTACGTGTTCATGGTACGGGCGGAGAACTCGCATGGTCTGAGCGTGCCGAGCGCGCTGTCGGCTGTGGTGAAAACCGGAGGAACGAACACGATCATCACGCAACAGTCTTTGGAAGAAGCCCGGGAACGACTCGGTACCAAAGTCATAGATTTCAAGGAACTATATCCGATCACTTCGACTTCGGTCCGAATCACGTGGGAGGTATGTGTACAACACAAAAGACAAACTTATATCCAGCATATAATATGACTCCTAGCTAAAACCTTACTTTCCTCTCCCGCCACTAAAAGTACATACTAGAGCTGAGCGGGAAGCCAAATTTAATATTCGGGACGGGAAACGGGAAAAATTCATATTCTAAACTCGGGATAAATTCGGGATATTTAAAAAATTTAAATGTGTAATTCATAATAAGTACAATTATTAATAAAATTTGGTAGTAAAACTTTTTTTTAGTAATGTGGTAATGCATATAATACACTACTATATAGGTATTATCTATCATGTTTCATGTATGTATTTTAATAATATGATCAATATAAATATAAAAATAAACTGGAAAAACACTAAATGAAGTTAGTAAAAATTTTGATATTGTAACAATCCGAATTCATTTATTAATTTAAAGTAAGTTATTGGTTCCCAATAGTAATAGGTAACAGGTAATGATGGCAGTATAATTTTTTAATTTTTGATATTTATTTCCCGAATCCCGAAAATCCCGATTATTTACGGAAATTCGGGATTCTTGATCACCCCTAGTATATTACCTCTTAACTTGGATTCGAAACAACAACAATTTAAGGTGTTAGTCGTATAGTAATGACACTTACTTAATGCGATTTTTCCCTTTTCCCTCGCAGGTGACCAGCAACCCCGAATGGGTGGAAGGCATTCACGTGCGGTTCAGAGACTTGTCGGGCGGCTCGCAGACGTACAACATGATGACAGTGATGATGAACAACGGCGAACCGAAGGCGTACACGCTGGCCAACCTGCGCAAGTTTACCAAGTACGATTTCTTCCTGGTGCCGTTCTTCAAGACGGTCGAGGGTCAACCGTCGAATTCGATGGTCGTCCAAACGAACGAGGACGGTGAGTATAGCAGAGCGCTGCGAATAACGCGAGTTTTTCTCCGTTTTTTTTTTTTTTTTTTTTTTTTTTTTTTTTTTTTTTTTTTTTGATGCACAAAATGAGAGAAAGCCTTTTCCATCGCCATAGTATATATGATACGCGTTATAATATACTTTGTATACTTTATTTTTCAGCCCGTATAGATAAATAATAAAAATATAATATTATTATCATTATTTACTCTGCTTGCAGACTAATCTCTCGTTTCG
>JAIPRM010013395.1:0-11462 GCA_025469315.1 Stegophylla sp. TES_Ste_2020 | reverse complement strand
GGGGATCAAAATTGAAAAACAAATTCTTTGTAAACTGTAAACCCATTGACGCAATTAGGATGAAAATTTAGGGGGGAGGCTATAGTGTTTATTTGATTGACGTAGAATCCCAAAGAACATTAAACTTATATCTGGGTCTTTGAGAGTTTTTTCTTATTTTTTTTTTAGGGGGGAGGGCTCAGCCTCTGAAATCACCTTAATTGGGCCTATGACTAGACTCCTTATAATTTACGATCTTGATTATACATACAGTAACTGTTTTGGTTTTGTAACTAAATTTTGGACCCCCCTCCCAGAAAAATTTGAAAATACGTCACTGTATATATATATATATATATAAACGAGGCAATGCATATAATATTTATAAATTTAAGTATTGTATTTAGTTATACTTAAACATATATAATATTGTATATTTTATTTAGTTACCGAAGTATAAATCTATTTAAGCAAATAAAAATAATATGAAAATAATACAAAAAACACAATTACAAAGTATATAGGAATACATTGAGAAAACTATAAAATAAAATAATACTAAAAATTTTAACATAATTATGAATTATTTTATACATTTATGACTGATTTTTGTTTGAATTATTAATTATACTTTATACAAAAACATTTCGAGTAGGTACCAAAAAAGTACTAACATATAACACTACTAATCCGAAAAATATGCAATTTTACGGAAAAATTTATCTAGATAAATGTGTTAAGATAAATGTTATTTTCATCTAAGATGAGTTTTTAGATAACTCACAATTATTTATCTAGATAAGATAAAAGATAACTAAATTTTTATCTAGATAATTTATCTGGATAAGTTTATCTAGATAAATCCCAACACTGAACGTGATTATAATTATTATTACTATGGCTCGGAAATTGATGATCTTAAAAACATTAAAAAATGACCTAAAAAAAAAAAAAAAAAATAATGTAAATATGACACAAAAATGTCCTAAAAAAATTACAGATTTTTGACGATTATTTGTCAATAAATATTTATATTATTTAGAAAAACTTCATTTTTATGTCTGCTGAATTGTCTTTTACATTTTCATTTTCAAATTTTCAAAAATGTCTTATGAAAAAGCTTTTCTCATATTATTGTCTATCTATTTATACATTTTCATTAAGTTCGTATATTAAAAAAAGATAGTTTCCGAAACGTTTTTGTCAAATTTTGGGTATTTTTCTCCAAATTCCGAGAAAACTATTGGGTATTTCGAAAAATGACCTCTTAAAAGTACCATCTGATGGTGACAAATTATGTTCGAAAAAGTTGCTCATCTAAATTTTTGGACAAGTATTTCCATACTAAAACGTGCACACATAATAATAATAATAATAATAATAATGAAAATAAAAAAACAAAATAAAATAAACGTCATTGTACTAACACTAGCTTCTTTGCTCACTCAGAATCTAAAATTTTAAAAACTTTAAAATTTACAATGTTTAAATTCAAACAATGAAGACTTAAAGCTAGTTACTGAAATAAAAAATATAAATTATTTGTTTATGTTTTCATGAGATAAAAATCAATGATATAGTTGTGACATTGTGTAAAGTAAACCTGGATTTACAGTATGGCGTTTATAGTTTAAACTTTAATTATATAAATAAACATTTTTTTTTTTTTTTTTTTTGATGACACACCAGTTGAGAACCACTCGGGTTTAAGTGATAATCCGTCAGACACCTCATTACGCAGTGCCCGTAAAACGTTTTGAATGATAACACAGTAAATAATATTATTCTTTGGGACACATATTTTTTAATTACACTCGGATTACGTAGTAACCGTAATACTTCAAGTCCTTTAGAAAAATAAAAAATAAAATAAAACCCACGTAGCTATAAATTAATGTTTAAATAAAGTATGGTCGTAATTATTATAATATACGTGATTTCGTTTCTTTTTTTTTTTTTTCAGCACGGCTTTTAAAAAATTAAAAAAATAAATTATCGCTCGTGTATATTATTTCGTTAAAATATTCAAAAGTTTTCACACACGTGCATAATAATATTATGAAACAACATATTCAAAGGAATATTTCGAGAAAACTAATTTCAAATCTTTTGAAACAGATTTCTTCTGATTAAAAAAATATTCATCAATTAATATTAAATTGAAATTGTCACGAAAATAATATGAAGTATCCGCATTTCGAAGGTAACTCGAAACGAAATACCTATCACAACTCCGTTTTCACATAATAATATATTATATAGATCGCGAACTACAGATTGATCGAGACGTAATTTTGAAGTGATCACACGACTCTCTCGCGTCTTTCATCGAGCTTAAAAAGAAAAAAATATTCTATAACATATAAATAGGGTGATTTTTTAAGCGTGCTTACCCCCCACTTTCAGCCCTAAAAATGCAAAAAGTGAGATTCTTTTAGGAATGTACGAATTACTATAAAAACTATGTTTTCCATAACTCATTTTCTTTTCATGTCCTGTGGGGCGATACAAACTTGTGGTCTCTTGTATGTAAGGTATACATCAATATACATGTTAGTGTTCCCTGCGCAGAACGTAATGTATGCTCATTGCACAAAGCACTATAATACCTTTTATACTTGAATTTCTAATAATTCAAAAACTACTCGTTTGAATTTTGATTTAAATACATAAAAAAAATGATCCGAGTAAAATTTCGCAGTTAAAATAGAAAGATTTTCACAGGACATCTTTAAGGTGACATGAAAAAATAAGTTATGGAATACGTCGTTTTTATGGTAATTTGAACACTCCGAAAAAAATCCAAATTTTTGCATTTTTATGGCCAAAAAACGAGCGAGTACGCTTAAAAATCACCCAGTATACACTATTTTATAAATCCGTTTTTTTTTCTTTTAATAATTCTTTTTCTGTCTCATCTTAAAATATATAGTTCAGAACAACAAAATCAAAAAAATATAAATTCTGCTATTTTTTCAATCTTCAATAAAACATTTTTAGTGTCTGTACATATAAAACGTTTAAAACAAAACTACTTAATTAAAGATAAGAAAAAGACTTTGCTTCCCTAATGTTTATTCAACCCACGAATTGATTAAATGTTGATTACAGTTAAGTCATTAAATTCCGATTTCGGAGGTGTAATTTCACATTTTTTCGTGGGATGCAAAATCAATACTGAAAATCTAAGAAAACGAAAAAATAAACAATTTTATCACGCATTTGGAATTTAAATTGTTATATGGTTTTGATTGAAATAAAACGTTATTTTACGTATTTCATACAGTTCTAACTCAAAGCGTTAGTTACAAAAATATTCATTAAGCCTACTCTTAAGAAAATTTAAGCATGGATATAGAAATACGTAAGATTTTTTTTTTTGGTAAAAAAAAAAAAAAAAATGTTCAGAATCAAGAGCTTAACATTTTTTTTTGAAAAAATGTCCGTCTGTATTACGATATTGTCGATAACAGGAGAAATTTCTCTCTGAATTATTAAACGGTTCAATAGCCCTCACTATTAGAACGTATTCCCTTTCATTATTGTTATTATTTAACTCCAGATTACACCTAATATTCCATATAAAAACCTCATGGAACTAATTATGGCCAAAATAATTCATTTGAAAGAATTCTTAAGTTAGATAATGAATTTGGTTTAGACTTTTTCTCACTATAAATTATCAACTATTTATTAATTGATAGAAATTTCATATATAATGTGTTTAAGTTTTAGTATAATTTATTTAGCTTTTCTTTGTGATAAATTTTAAAATATCATACATTTCTTAACGCATAATATTTCAATCCATCCATACACTGTACTCGAGCCTCGGGGCGTTTAAATTAGTATAATAAAATAAAAATAAATAAATAAAATAATATATAATATTTATCTTTTTAGTTAAGTATAGTATTTTTAATATAACCTCTAATATTATGTTTTAATTTTATTGTTCAAAGACTGACAAAACCAAAAAGTGCTATTATTTATTTTTTAAATTTAGTTTTAGTTTTTTAAGTGTTATAATTCCCTAAAGTTTAATTTTCTAGTAACATTGTTCTCTTTGTGATATTATATTGAAAATACAAGTTTTTATAATTTGTTAAAGGGGACCTATGATGTTATGGCTTTTAATTGGCTATTTATAGAAATACAATATTTTTAAAAAATAATGTTTTTCTTTCATAATTATTTTTAATACAATCAAAATAAATTGTAATAATTGAGTTAAATAATCAAATTCACTAAGGGAAAAACTGTTGTTTCTCCTGGAAAATTGTTAAAATGTACATTGCGTCCCTTTTAACAAATTCCCATTCTATTTATACTCTTCTCCGAGAGAAACCTTTTAATAAATCCGCCGCCACCGCCGGGTGTTTTATTTTTCAAAACGAGTACAACACTATACCGGGAAGCGCGGTGGTGGTAATCGTAACGGCCGGTAGTTATAAATTTCACGACGGTTATCCTTGGGGTTTTGGGCGCGCGGCGCTGCACTGCACTCGTGCACTCGCGAAGGGGTCCGGGGGTATACGTATAGTAGTCGTCGTTTTGAGGTTAGGAACGAGTAGTGCTCGAGGGTCGGTTGTTGGGGGGTGGGGGGGTGGATGCTTTTGGTGGTGGGGAGAGGGCGGGGGGCGGTGGCGGTACCATAGCAGCGGCTTCTGCGCCCGGTTAAGGGGTGGGTAGAGCCGCGCCGCCGCCGCCGCCGCCGCCACCGTTGGCCCGAGAGACTGATACAATTTATTTAGTAATTATGAGGATGGGTCTCTGGTGGGCCATTCGACGCGAGTTCGGATAGACAGAGAGAGGAGAGCGTTCTCCTCCTACCGCGCCTCCCCTCCCCGACCCCCGATCACCGCCGTACCAGTTGCTCCTGGGCCGCTCATAATGGAAACTAATAGAATTAACAAACGCTGATGAGACTGCTCCTCCGCCGGGTTAGTTTTCCTGGGGTATTCCACCCCTCCGCCACCGCTACCCTCGTGTGTATGTCTTTGTGTATGTGCGTTTCTCTCTCTCTCTCTCTCTCTCTTTGTGCACTATTTCTCTACGGACTTGTATAACAGTGTGTATATGCATATACATATATATATATACAAACAACAAACAGAAAGTGTGTGTGTGTGTGTGAGAGAGATAGAAAGAGATAGTTTGGCCGTAAGAAGGAGGGTGTAAAACTTGAACGGCGGCGGGGGTGTACGCAGAGGGGTTGGTTTTCCATTATCGGACGTAATGGAAAATTAAATTGACTCGGCGCGAGTTCTGGCGAATGCCACTGTGCCAAGGTACTTATATTTATTATCTCCCAGACGACGTTGTCGTTGCCATTGTCTTTGAGATTTTACCACGCACAATAATTTGAGCGCGTGTAGAGCGTATTTTAATTTTCCGTCACCCCACCACCCCCCCCCGCCCCCGGGTACCAACTTGACCCTGTTCGCCAGCGAATAATCGCGGTTCTGCGGATAAAGATAATGATATCTCGGAATAATGTGATCATCGTTTCGGACGTTGAAAGTAAAATGGTAAATTCCTCGTGAATATTCTGGACCTCCGGCGTTACTTTAATCCGTTTTGGAACAGGGGTGTCCAACCCGCGGATCTCACTTCAATTTAAAAACCATTAATCAATCGTATAAATTAATATATTAATATTAAGAAAAAATAAATAAATATTTTAAGAATATAAAACCACAAAACGTTAAACATCAAACTTGAACAGTGTTTTTTCTTTACTGGTTTCGAGAGCAATAACACGGGCAAACGTTAATCGATGTGACTATTTTGGTGAAATATTTTACTATTTTGCTATTTTTTATACATAATATGTATAAACACTTAAAGCGATAAAACACCAAAAATTTTAAACAAATAATGAAAAAAATCTAAAAAAATGGATGCATTTCATTCTGTGTGGCCTGAAATTGGCCAATTTGTGGCTCGCGAGTGCTCTTGTCATGGTTGCACATGGCTCTCGTTCTATTTTCGAAAACAATAATAATCTTATTTGATAACATGGGATTTTTTTCGTTCATCACAATTTTTAATTTTGATCTGTGGCTTTAAGTGTATAAGGTTTGAATTTATATTGACATTGTACAAATAACTGTTTTAGTATATAGTTAAACACGTGTTATTGTTTAGTTGATGTATTTTATTTATATCTTTTATGTCCACGGAGTTCTGATCAGGTTACATTAAAGTATTATCGACTCAGAGTTATTCTTTAAGATTATTTTTAGTATAAATAACGTAATTTTGAACGATATTTGGATTTGGTTATTTCCATCGTCCAATAAAATTCACATAAAATAAAATTCATCATCGAATTCACAAGAAAATGTCCTTTCAAAAATTGATTTTAAATTATGTGCAATGTGAATACAGGTTATTGATGTTTAAGTTCTTCAAATTAGCGATAAGTAAATTCCAGAATGACGATTTTAGATTATGAACGATGTGAAGAAGCTAGTGTTTTTACTATGATGTTAATTATTATTTTTTTTTTCTGTGTACAACTTTTCGTATGGAATTACTTGTCCAAAAGTTTCGATCAATAACTTTTTGAAACCGGATTTGCCTCTAGATTGTACTTTAAAGAGGTCATTTTTTGAATTTCTCAATTCTTCAATATTTTTTTTGGAAAAAACTATCAAAAATTTGACAAAAACGACTCGGAAACCATCATTTTTCGATCCAAACTATATGAAAATTTAAAAATAGATAGAAAATAATATAAGAAAGATTTTGGCGCAACAAAATTTTGGACATTCTTCTAACATTTTTTTTTCCAACATTTATTTTTTATATTATTAACTTTCTTCGTTCAGAATCGTTTTATTGAAGAAATGATTTATCGTTTCTTTAAAATTCAATACACCCGTCAAGAGAATCCCACCCGACGTGCGAAGAACACCCATCGTTCGAAGTATGTCCGGCTTTTTTAATATTATTTGGTAGTAGAGTATCGGGTTACCATATATTTTATAGAAAACTAAAACGGGACAAACCAATCTGGACGAACTTATCAAAAAAATACCTCTTAACATTTTTTTACGATCAAAATCAAAATTGTATCCCAATAAAACCAAAATATTGCATTCTTTTGTGCTTTGACTTTGGAAAAATAAGTTAAAAGTCTCGGATTGATATTAAACGGCAATTTGCTTTTCAATTTCTGTCAAACTTTTTTTGGCCTATTATTTTTGTATTTAATTATTTATAAGCTAATTCAAATAGTTGGAATTTCTTCTTCATTTTTCAACGAAGAAGCTAGTATTTTTCCAACGATGACATTTTTCAAAATTCTCAATAGGTTTTTCCAATATTTGGAAAAATAATGAAAATTTGACAAAAACCAAAAACGCATTCAAAATATTTTATTTTTTTAGTCCAAACATTTTGAAAATTTAAATATTGATAATTATATGAAAAAAAAAAAATTGTGAAATACAATATTTGATGTGTGACAATTGTTTTTAAACACGTTTTTAACTCCCTTCTAAAAATATTTTTCCTGTTTTCAATATTTGTCTTGTTTACAGTTTTTTGTGCACACATCAGTTAATACACGTCAATCAATTTCAAATTTCAAATCGTTTAAAACATTAAAAAAAAAAATAAATAATACATTTCAAACAAAAAACAGTGAGGTTTTAAACGAATATAACATTTGCTTTAATTTTTAAACTGTTTTTTTTTTTTAACCCTGATTATGCTGTTTTAGTATAATTTATTGTTTTTTTTTTTTTTTTTTTTAGATGCATTTAATTGTTCTGATCTAAAATTTATTTGTGCTCCACGCTGGGGAGTAGAAGTTACACCAACGCCACCACCAAAATGTACAGCGATATCATTGTCCAGATATGATATAGGTAATTATTACTACTATTATGATGTCCACTATTATAACTTAGTCATAACCCGTGGCCATACGTATACCTAAATGAAGCATCGAAATGGAATACGCTTAGAGTGACCTGTTAAAAAGAATCAAATTACCGTATCGAAATATTGTATGTCTTGCTCAATCAGATCACTGATAAGGAACTGTTATCATATTTTAAAATATAGAGTAATATAGACCTTATACTAATAGACGGAACAAACATCAATTCAACGTGTCCATGACCAGAGGGCGTCCCACAAAGCACCGAAGCACAGCGCACATGCGCACTAGTAACGCACGATATTAATCCATATCAATAATATTGTATTATGAACGCAATGCGGTAAAAATTACAATAATTGATGTTATCTTTCATCTATATTGACATCATAATGGCATAATAATTGCATTATTCCAATACAATAAATAAGGTAATAAACCATACATTTATTTCTTTAAATCGGCATCACTGACACACTATTTCTCTCGGATGTACCACTCCATCCCGCTATCCAGGCATGTTCCGTCTATTAGTATAAGGTCTATGAGTAATATAGAGTTTATTTCGTCCAATATGAAAATACTGAAGTTGAGAAATGTTTGTAAATGCAGTGTTACCACTTAATCATTTGAACATTATTGTACATATTTGTTCTATCTTCCGTAAATTATAAATTATTATAAACTTTACTGTTCATTGTTGATAAGTGTTTATAGTTTATTACTTAATTAAATTATTATCTGTTACTATTACCTAATTAAATAGATTGTTCTCAATTTCTATTATTATTATGTCGAGCTATATTTTGTTGCCTCTAACTGGCCAACCTAAAAATATATAATACACTTTGCGCCACACTTTTCTGAGACATTGGCCTCTCAATAAATTACTCTATGCTTTAAAATTAATGTTATTGTTTTTGTATGTCTTATCTAATATGATAATGTGAAAATTTAAAGTGGTACCAACCAAATATGAAATAATAATTTTATTTTTCTCAAAATGGTCACTCTTAGCGTATTCCATTTGATCACTTCAATTCACTATACGTAACACGTATGGCTACTCTATATATTCTTTACTCTATGCTTAATCATTTATTTTATTAAATATATATCTTATTTTAATCTTTAATTAAATATGTATCCTATCTAGCTCTGTTAGAAGGTTTAAATTCAACCAAAGGAACATTGCCATTGATGGTGATCGATGACAGATTTTGTTTTTATGAATGGGGTGACGAAATCGTTAAAAAACCTACAAAAGAATATATGCAAGAATTTATTGATGTCGGAGTCAATGTTATTGCAATCAACATGAAATATGATGTGAGTATATATTGTGTTTTATTTTCAGTCAAAAGCCGTGAAAATGAATTATTAAGAGATTATAATGACAAAGTTTATAATTTTTTATGCACATCATCAGTTACGAGCAAAACAATAACTAAAATTTTAGGTATAGTAAAAATACTTAGTGTGCAATTTTTTTCAAAAAAAATACAAAATTTTACATAATATGATAAATGTTTAACAAAAAAAAAAAAAAAATTACAAAGAGTACCTACAAAAAGTGTTTTATAAAAATATTATTAAATTGTAATTTTATTCAGTTACTCGTAAATATAATTTAGAAAAATTTTTTTTGTTTTGTAATCTTGAATGAATAAGAAAAATTCATATTTTCAATAATGCAGTTCAATGAGTATTGTAAAACATAATGCGCTTAACACATGTCGTTCAGTCACTATTGTCTTATATATTAAAATAATAATTCACAACTTAGCCTAGAAGTTCTCAAACTTTTGAGGTCAGCTCCCTCCCCATTTTTTTCAACCCCAGACGTGGGCCCCTCTCATAAAAATAATTTTAATAATCATGTTTAAAGTATCAAAAAGTTGAAAACAAACAATAAATATAGGCTAATAATGATATTGACATTAAAAATTTATTTTAAAATAAAATGTATTTATTTTAAAAGTTTTTAATCAATCGGTCACTTTTAATGTGATGGGTTGGCTTGTTTTTTTTTCATCACAAAGTTTCGTGAACGTGGAGAGACTATCCTATACAATTTACAGGTTTACACATTTTAATTCAAAAAAAGCTTATTAAATTATATATTTATTGACCATTTTAATTAAATTTTTGACTAAAATGTGTAATATTGGCCTTTTCAGACCAAAAATAGAATAAACTATTATGGTAAATATTCTGGTTTCGACAAAACTGATCCAAAAGATCAGGATTATAAAAATCCAGAGTTCACTAAAAATGTTGCAATATTCTATGATAATTTGAAAAATGATTATCCTGAAATACTATTCGGATACTCTTTAGAAAGAAGTGAAAATCCAAATATAAACAGTAAGTGTAAATCTCAACAGTAATAACATATTGTAAATTTATGCCAATCATTTAGAACAGTAGAGTGTACAGTTGCTTATTATTATATCGTACAAAGTAGTTGCGATACCTAATTATTATTATATTTATTTAAGTATAGGTAATTTTGAAAATGTGTACATGATAAATAACACTATATAACAGCAAATTATACTTTAAATATAATTTATCACGAAAACACAAAAATAGTTTAATAATCAAAATATATTATACTATTATTTAGTGGTGGAAAATACTATTTTATTTTATTATAAAGGTGTATTTTTTATTTTTCAGGTATTGATCTTAATGCCTTAAATAAGCACGTCGATTTCTACTTACTTAGATTTATCGCTTATAAATATTGTGAGTATCCTGATGATCTACCTCCGGTTTTCGCAGCCACAAGGGATGACATTGTAAGTATTAATTTTCAATTATAATTATTTGTTACTAAAGGCTAAGGAATTTTTTACAACATTTTATAAGAAAAGAAGAAATTCTATAATGTGGAATTTGTAGAATCCACACAAAAGTATTCGCAATGTACTTTTTTCAAGTGTATAAAATATAAAATATAAATGTTTAATGTCATTTTTACAGTAGTACTGCAAGAATTTCGACAAAAGAAGAAATTTCACTAGATTATTATTAAATACATTTTTTTTTTCGAGTGTAAAATATAAAATAAATTTTTTAATGTAATATTTTTTATCATTTTAATGTAATTTTATGCATTTGTTTAGTGCAATTTTTACATATTTTTAGGTTATCAAGTATCCGGACCCTATAGTTATAGTTATAACTTATAAGCGTTGTAAAAACGTCACTTGTAAATTTATCCTGTAAACATTAACAGGGCTTCCATCTCTAATAAAAACTATGTTTTCCATAACTTTTTGTTTTCATGTCATCTTAACGATGTCATATAGCTCCAATACCAATAATATTGATAATATGTATAATATTGATTTCAGTTTATTGTAGTATAATAATGTTTTTACTTTTTTATTGTTTAGAAAGGAAGTGTGCAGTTATTCAAAGATGCCGGAATGGATATTCATAAATTAATATACACAATTGACTTGCGAATACACACCAGGAAAGATAAAAAACTTGAAGATATGGCATACTCGCAAGTAAGTATACCTATTTCCAACGAATGAATTTAAGAGTAATTTTCTCATCAAAATATTGTCAAACT
>JAIPRM010013394.1:0-11463 GCA_025469315.1 Stegophylla sp. TES_Ste_2020 | reverse complement strand
TTAAGTAATAAAATTTTTGATTTTTGATATTAAGACTTAAAATTTTAATATGATCTCTCTGATATATATATATATATATATATATATATATATATATATATATATATATATACATATATGTCTAATTGACTTGAAAAAATTTCGAAAATCGTTGGTCATCATTTTTTTTTTATACCAGTTTGAAATAAAAATTTCGACGAAATTCGTTAATTTTACCTAAAATTACGCACTTTAACGTACATAAAAGAAAATTGGCCCGACCGATTATTTTAAAACTTGGTGCTTAGATAAAAAATTTCATTGCGAATATTTTGGTGTAATAAAATTTCGAGCAAACAAAGAACTAAACATTTCACAAGGTTTTTATTGAAAAAAAGTTGGAGGAAGAACGGATATATTACCTATTTTAGTACTACCCATTCAATTGCATAAACTAAAAATAACTCATTTATAACATATTCTAAAAAGTCTGTATTGATTTAGCTTTTTGAAACAATAGTTAAACTTAAGTAATAAATACAGATAACATTTTGTAGGGAAATTGTTTTAGAAAACTGATTTATAAAAGTATACTATGAATTAATTTCGCGTAATTAAAATTTTAATGCACTGAGATTTTTTTACTGAAAGTAAATACATACGTGTATAGTAACTTTAATAAAAATAAGTAATAAAACATTTGAAATTATATAAAAATACTCAAGTATTTTACAATATTTCTTTTATTTTTATTTCAATTTAAATTATTATTTTAATGTAATCATTTTTAAATTGCTTTTTGTACGAATACAAATACTTAATCGTTTGTTGCAAATTATAAGTTTTACTGAAATTGAATGAAAATAAATGGCGTTTGAATTTCGATTTATAAAGACATTTTATTTACAGTTGTTTCGCAATTTAAGTTTAAATAAACTTTTTAAGTTTTTAAATACTTTTTTCTTTTTCTTATAATTTTCATTATGTTTTTATTAATTCATAATTGTAGTTTTATTATATTACAGGTTAAAATCCTAAAACTCGGTGGACTGATACTTTGTTATCCAGTGCTGACACACAATACCTTTAATAACACATTTATTTAGGTTATTCCAGTATGTGATTGGACCTAAACGTTATCAAAGGGTCGATTTGTATTTTGTAAGCAACAGCTGAATTTGGTCCATTGAGCATTCATTTTCCGCTAATAAAATATTCAAACAACAAAAGATTGTTTATGATCATAAATAATGATAACAATAAATAAAATATAAAGCAGTATGTAATAATAATAATAATGGAAAGAATTAACTGAAAAATAAAACAAAATAATTATTATGATTTCGATGGTTCATCAAAGGTCAAAACCATAATATCGGATTTTCTTTTGTTTATTTGCAGGATAAATTAAATTTTTTAATACAATTTTGTTCTTTTTTTTTTTTCACTTAGTTTATCTATTTGAATATAAATTAATATCATAATATTCAAAGATTATAATTTCGGATTCTAAGTGGAACAAAGTAGCTAATGTTGTTACAATGATTTAATTTTTTTTTTTTCTGTTAATACTTTTTCGTATGAAAACGCTTGTCCAAAAGTTTCGACTAGCAGCTTTTGGAATTACGATTTGTCTCAAAATGGAACTTTAAAAAGGTAATTTTTCGAAATTCTCAATAATTTTCTCAAAATTTAGTGAAATTGCCCTAAATTTGACAAAAATGACCCGGAAACTAACTTTTTTAATCTAAATTTTATGAAAATTTAAATATAAATAGAGAATATATATGAAAAATGTCCGAGAAAATTTTGAAAATGAAAAATAATTTGGACATACGTATATTTCTTTCATAAATTTTTTTTCGTGTTTTCAGTTAATATTGGGATAACAATAACTGGTTAAGTACGAAATATTCCTTTTAGTTATATTAATAAACTTTATCATTTTCAAGTAAAATCGCCTAACATAAACTGAAATTCTACTCAGAATCGATTTATTGAAGAAATAATTTATCGTCTGAGGAGTGAAGAATACCCATGGTACGAAATATGTCCAATTTTTTTTTTTTAGAGATTCGAAATATTCATATTTAGTGTGAACTAAGGATAAAACAATTTATTAAGTGATGGGCGAGCGAATCGATCAACTTTGTAATAGATACTTATTATTTGAGGGACCTACTTGTACTGAAATGGGTCAGTCGAATCCTATGCTTCATATATACATATACAACAAAGACTAATATTTTTATTATTATCAATTAAATCATTTATTTAATATTTTAAATATTGGTAAATTTTTTGTGCACGTGACGTCTCAACAGTTTATATTTTGAGTCAATCTATAATGTAGTATGCATATTTATTGGCGCAATTAAGACAACAAATGCGTAGGGCTAATGTATATATTTTAGATTCTGAACGAAGTGAAGAAGCTAGTGTTTTTACAATGATGTTTATTATTATTATTTTTTTTATTTATTTTTTTTTTTTTCTGTGTACAACTTTTCGTATAGAAATACTTGTCCAAAAGTTTCGATCAGCAACTTTTTGAAACCGGATTTGCCTCTAGATGGTATTTTAAAGAGGTCATTTTTGAATTTCTTAACTCTTCAATTTTTTTTTTTTTTTTGAAAAATCTACCCAAAATTTAACAAAAACGACTCGGACAGGGCTTATTTTAACGTGCGTTTGAACACATTTTACGTAGTTCTAAATGAAAAATAAGCACCTCTAATTTAAGAAATGCGCAGCTGTAATTTAAAAGTTATACTTCATTTTATTGAAGTTATTGTCAGAATAGTTATCATTCGTATTGACATACTAACATTTTATACATTAGATGTACCTATTGAAGTTTTGTTAAAAAATATAAAAATTGTTATTAAAAGTCAAAGGTTATAATAATAAATTTTTTTAGCTTACCTTTTTATTCGTATTTTGTTATCAAATAAAACACACACATTTAATGCACAAAAGGTGATTTTTTTTTTTTTGGGAGGAGGGGGGTGAAATTAAGTTTTGCGCACTTCTAAAAATTCCTTAAAATAAGCCCTGGACTCGGAAACCATAATTTTTTGATCCGAACTATATGAAAATTTAAATATAGATAGAAAATAATATGAGAAAGATTTTGGCACAAGAAAATTTTGAAAATGTGAAAAGAAATTTTGAACATTTTTCTAACATTATTTTTTCTCATTTGTTCTTTATACTATTAACTTCTTTCGTTCTGAATCGTCTTATTGAAGAAATGATTTATCGTTTCTTTAAAATTCAATTCACCCATCAAGAGAATCCCACCCATCGTATGAAGTATGTCCGGCTTTTTTTCAATTTAGCCTCTCTAAGACCATTAACCTTATACATTATTTTGTTTAAATTTAGGGGTTTTTGAGTAGTTTTGGGGGCTTATCCCCCAAACCTTCTAATCGTGCCATGTGTACATATTATGACTGAATGATTTATTATGCTCTAGTAATAATTATACTCTAAAATTCTAGAAGATAAACTGACGTTTTTTTTTTTTTTTTAAGAAAATCGGATTAAATCTTAATCAAGAATCTTTTATTAATTAATATAAGTAATAAAATGTCTTGTTAAAGCGGTATAATACTATAATTGTTTCATTTTGGGTAAGTTGTGAAAATCTTCTCGAGCTGAGACATTCACTTTTAAACGGATGAGAACGAAAAAAGTGATTACTCACCAGTCAACTCTGTCTGCGAGGAAAGTTTAAACAGCTAAATTTTCGCAACGCATCACTTTTTATGAACCTCGTAAACTCCATTAAGTTTTTGTGTTCTCGTTTCCATAAAGACTTAAGACTTTACCAAGTATGATCGAACAAAGTGCAAGATTATAATAATGACGCATGACTACGTGTAACAAAGTAAGCAAAATAAAATCATAACCTTCAATAAATACGTGTTGCCTAAGTATTTATAATGACGGACGAAAGTTTAATAAACTATATAATATATATGTACATATAACGTACAGGTACTTATAATAGCCAATATCATAAAACTCTTATTAATTATTGTACTTTGAAAAAAGTATTAAATATTGAATTAAAAATGTATTTAATAAAGTTTGTTCAGTAAGTTTAAATTAATTTAATACAAGGGCGTATATTTAGGAAATGAAAAATAACGAATGGGAATTTTGAGAGTTGCAAAACAAATTTTTAAGAATATTTTTCTCCATACCCTCCTCATTGCATTGATTTGATTATATATTCTTTGAAAAGCGTTAACTATTTTTATTTCGATTTTGTATTATTTATACAATGCATTACATCGATTTAATTATATTGTCATTAAATCGACTAAAATAAACCACGGAATCGATAAACATTCATCGTTCAGCCGATATTGCACACTGATTCGACAGTAGTTCGACACGAGTTGATCGACAAAAATAATATAAAGTCAAACGAATGAAAGACTTGTTGAATACGCAGTTTGTTATAACATAGGTTCGACATTTTCTTTCAAGACATTTATCACTCTGAAAACACTTCTCTAAAAACCAAAACCAATATTATATATTTAATTCACTCTGATCCACGTTATTTGTTAGCACTTGAATATTTTATACTGCTTGCTAACAAATTTAGCGCCGCGTAATCAGTGTGTAATTTCAAAAATGCAAATGTTTAATGATGATGATGATGATGATGTAGCTCTAGCGGCTGCTGCTTTAATTTTAATAAGTGAAGAACAAAATATTATCAAAACAAAAAGTTTATCCAAAATTACAAAACACAAAAAAATTGTAATAATAATTTTATTCAACATAGTAAATTAAAAAGAGTAGATCAATTTATCTCAATAGAATTTAAACTGCAACACCAAAAAACACTACCCACCCTTTTAAAAAGCCATTGCAACTTCATTTGTTATCCTGGGTCGATCATTGTAGAAGCGTTTTGTACAAATTGACGTTCACGTGTATGTCGAATTAATTTTCCCATATTTTGTTGATCGACGCAAAAAGTGAAGTAACTAATAGAATATGTAATACGGTATCAAATGTCCAACGGCCGTATCGAGTGAGGAATACAAAGTGTGTTTTAGATTCTGAACGAAGTAAAGAAGCTAGTGTTTTTACAATGATGTTCTTTTTTTCTGTGTACAACTTTTCGTATGGAAATACTTGTCCAAAAGTTTCGATCAACAACTTTTTGAAACCGGATTTGCCTCTAGATTGTACTTTAGAGAAGTAATTTTTTGAATTTCTCAATTCTTCAAATTTTTTTTTGGAAAAAACTACCCAAAATTTGAATAAAACGACTCGGAAACCATAATTTTTTGATCCCAACTATATAAAAATTTAAAAATAGATAGAAAATAATATAAGAAAGATTTTGGCTCAAGTAAATTTTGGAAATGTGAAAAAAAAATGTTGGACATTTTTCTAACATTTTTTTCTCATTTATTTTTGATATTATTAACTTTTTTCGTTCAGAACCGTTTTATTGAAGAAATGATTTATCGTTTCTTTAAAATTCAATACATCCGTCAAAAGAAACCAAACCCGACGTGCGAAGAACACCCCGACGTGTGAGTATGTTCGGCTTTTTAAGAAGAAATGATTTATCGTTTCTTTAAAATTCAATACATCCGTCAAGAGAATCCAACCCGACGTGCGAAGAACACCCCGACGTGTGAGTATGTTCGGCTTTTTAATATTACAGTACATAACTTTATTAACTTGTTTCATTAAATCACATTAAGTCAAAGAAAGAAGGGCGCTTAAAAAAGGCGCCGTATTGCTGCTTGGCATTAACCGTCTTAAAGGAGCAATAGCAGCATAATTGGTGGTAGCATATGGAACATCGACTTACGCAGCTTTACATAAAAACGTTATTAATTGCTTTATTCTACTTAAGCTAAAATCTCGGATGAGATCAAGAAGAGTCGAGATAGAATATTCACTTAGTTTATTTACTTCAAATCCTCAGAAATATAAAGGTATCGATATTGATAAAATAATCATTAACTAGTTGACAATAGGCAAAAAAAAAAACAAATTAAATAAAAAAATATTCATCTATTTCAATATTCGTGTGAAATATATTTTTGAAAAAAAATACAATAATAAAACAGTTGTCATTAGTATATATTTGCGCTACATCAATGACGTATATATATGTTTGTGTGTGTATGTATGTATCTCTTTAGGTCCCAAAGTTTCAAATTTGAAATTTTACACTACAGTTTTAGAAAAAAATCAGAATAGCGATTTTTTAAACCTAATTTTTAAAAAACTATGCTAAATGTCTTATAATGGTTAATCCGTTAGTTTTCTACGTTTTTTTAAGTTTGCGAATAATTTAATAATTTTGTCATAATAAAAGTGATATTATGACGTTAATTGGTGATATTATGATTTATTTAATAATATTGTTAAATTTTTGGTAAACTTAAAAAAAAGAATCATAGAAAATGATCAGATTAACCTTTGTTTGAGATTTAAACACCGATATTTTTCTGAAAATCAGCCTCACAAAACGACTATGTTGAATTTTTTCTAAAAATTATTGTATAAAATTTTAAATTTGAAAATTTGTGTCTTAAAATAAAAAATAAATAAAAATTATTCGTTATTGCTGTAGCACAATGTTAGCTCACCTAACCTAACCTAACCATGGATATATTTCACTTTCCGTGTGTTGATATTCTTAGTGGGTATTTTGAATTATAAAGATACGACGAATCATTTCTTCAACAAAATGATTCTGAGCAGAGGTTTAGTTATTATACAATAACCACGTAACAATAATTTTCACGTTATCATACGATTATTATGGTTACCATGGCCACAATGGGCCTAACAATGACCAGCAATCAAAGCGACAAGTGTCAACCTTTTGAAATGATGCGAATTTTGAAAAATATTAAGTATAAAGTACCATCTAGAGCCGAATTTTGATTCAAAAAGTGGCTAATCGATGCTTATGGGTAAGTATTCTATACGCGAAAATGTTAACAGAACGAAAAAAATAAAAAATAAATAAACATCATTGTACATTCATAAAAGTTTATTTGCTTTGCACAGAGTCTAATAGGCAATAATATAAAAAACATTTTGTCTATAGAAAACTTTCAACAGGTTAGGTTTAGTATAAGTGAAGAAAAAATGTTGCAATTATTATTATTATTTTTTTTTAAATTTCTTCTAAGCTTCCATTTAGTTATGTCTATGGAATGCAATCCTCTTTCCTCCCTTTGTTGTGAAACTCAAAATTGTACGGATCACGTCACTCTTCTTAGTTTGCGACGATCTTCTCGGTGGAATGTCGCTAATGAACTCTATGCACGCGCGGTGACGTGAAGTAAGAACTCATATTATTAATGGTTTCAGACGATTAGGTGGCTTTAAGGGGGTTTTTGTTTTGATAATGCCGCATTGTTTGGATTATTACTTTATATACATGTAATGTTTGTGAAATTGCTTCGGCCATATACGCAATATTATTTTAGCAAAGTAAATATAGTATAATAGTATAATAGAACGGGTATGCTACAATTATTTATAAGGGTTGGTTTTTTGTTTGAGTGCAATTAGTGTCTGACTGTCGCTGTTTGACAGTGGTTCCCAAATGGTGGTCCGTGGGTTGATGTTAGGGGGTCCGGGAATTTGTTTGTCAGGATAAATTCCTCTACTTTTATAGTATTTTTTTTTGAGAAAACGTGTGTTTATATTATAACAAAAAGGTGTGTTTATTAAAATAAATCATAAAAATAATGTCTTCCTTAATTCTTATGTTTAAATTAAATTGAAACATGTACAGAAAGCAGGGAACTTCCACAAGCGTATTTGTAAAAAAAGGGGTCCCCGGTCCAATTTAAGTTTTAGTTAGGGGTCCTTGGCATAATGCGTATTAGGAACCACTGGTTTACACTATATTCGTGTTGTGATATTAAAGTGCGTGGCGGATTAAACTGGTAATTAAGTACATCAATACAAATTTGTTTTGAAAATTAGAAAATTGTACTGACAAAACTTTAAATGAAAGTATAATTTTAATTAAGTGATTTTACGACGTTGCTTTTTTCTTCTTCTGTAAATACTTTTTCATATAGAAAATCTTGTCCAAACAATAATTTAAAATATTGAAAATTTCTCTTTTTTTTGAAGTTATAATTTCATAATATTTTTTATTCCTGACACAGAGACCTGAAAATTTAACATGATCTCACTCACGTGTATGTCATTTTTATTTTTTTAAATATTTTTTATTTAACCTGAAAAAATCGATGTACAAACTGACAAAAATGAAATCATTTTGTTATTCTGGTCAAATTTCGACCACTCGGTGATACTATAGTACTTATTATTACCATTGAATATAAATTCTATAAATACTATACTAATATTTATAATCACTTTTATCACGTAACATTGATTATACAAAATTGATGATTTACCTGAATAATGAAATGAACTCGAATTGTTCTATTATTAAATAACAATATCGTTAAACATACTGAATATAGTACCAACTAACAATTATTATTGTATACTAACTGAAGCTCCGTTCAGAATCAATTTATTGAAAATAATAATCTTAAAAAAAATGATCACATTTAAGGAGCAAAGAATACCCACGGTGCCAAATATACGACTTCTTTTCATATTTAAAATTGAGCCCATCTTTATTTTCATTAATTCATCATTATTCTATTGGTAGGTATATAATAATATAATATTACCTATTTAATTTTGATTATAACTTAAGTTACCAAGTCAAATAATAAAACATTTTACAATCAACATTGTATTAACTGAATAACTACGTTATTGGTACCAAATAATTTCTAAGTAAATTTCACTTATAAAGCAATACTTATATATTATTATATATGTATTAATTTTAACAATTATTTAAATTTACCGAACCAAAAGTTAGTTAAAACAAATTTTTTATTACTTAAAACAATAATTATTAGATTTTCAATTGGCTATTTAGATTTTGTGTAGATTACTTTATCTAGTAGATCACATATTGGATCAATATTGAATATATTAATTCAAATTTGATTTGATTTAATATTTGAAATTTAAAAGATTTTTAGTACATATATTTATGCATATTTCCGAATTTTTTCCTATTAATCTATTTATGCATATTCCTTAAATTTATACATTTTTTTACTGCATACTTTACCTTTTTTTTAAATATTTTTAATTATTTGCACAAAAAATCAAATTTTTATACATACTTGGGGTGTCCCAGTACGATCTGACAAATACAATATTTTTTATTCTATTAAAATTTTTAACTTTTTGTTTTTGAAATGTATTACAATAGAATTGCGCTACATCAATAACTTATATATATATTTTTTTGTAAGACCCAAATTTTTAATTTTGAAATTTTATGCCAAGTATTAGAAAAAAATTCTGAGTAGGTAGCCATTTTTCAAATGTGACTGTAAGAAAAACATTGATACTTAAATCTCTAATAAAGGTTAATCCGTTCATTTTCTACAAATTTTTAAATTTGCGAACAATTTAATAATTTTGTCATATACGTCATAATAATGATGATATATATATTGAAAAAGTCAAAAAAATAAAATAAAAATTTAACGTTTTTTAATTATTTTTAACTATACTATATGCATTATATTTTGAATAATTATAACTAATTACATTTCAATTTATTTTTCATATTGCACGTATTTTATATTCATTTATTCACATTTTTCATAATCTTCTATTTATTCCAGAAGTCTTCCAATGATATAAAAATATTGTAAATATTAATTAATTATAACGATTTACATATTTTTCACCAGACAAATATAATAACACATTTAGCTGATACAGCTTAATGTTTTATTAAAAAATTAAAAATATTTACATTCTAATGATTATATAATATAATATTATGTTTTATGTAGGTATAGGTTGAAAATACATAATGTATCTACGCGGTAGGCCTGCCCCTACTATTGGGATTATTTATTTAGCTAGCTGTTTGTCCGTGCGAGGTGTGCACTTCGTTGCCCGTAACAACCACATTTTAATTTACGACAGTTTTTTTCCCCTATCTAATACACATGCAATTCGGGTAAATAGGTTTAGGCGGGGGGGGGAAGAGGTCCTATCTCGTATAAAACGCAACGACATTCTTAAAGTATTAGTACTTAATATTATATTATGTTATATATATAATATTAATTTAAATACTCCTATTGAAACATAACGCGTTCATTCATTGATAAATTATTATAATAAGCAAGTTTCGGGAATTAATGTATTTGTGAAAATTGTTCTGAAAGAAATTAGAATAGATCTGATTTGTTATAAATAAGGTTTTTTGGTGTTTGAATTTGAAATATAAAAATTTAGCACATATTCTCCAATATTTCCGACTTATTTTAGATTCTGAACGAAGTGAAGAAGCTAGTGTTTTTACAATAATATTTATTTATTTATTTTTTATTTTTTCTGTGTACAACTTTTTGTATGAAAATACTTGTCCAAAAGTTTTGATCAGTAACTTTTTAAAACTGGATTTTTCTCTAGATTGTACTTTAAAGAGGTCATTTTTTGAATTTCTCAATTCTTCAATTTTTTTTTTGGAAAAAACTACCCAAAATTTGACAAAAACGATTCGAAAACCATCATTTTTTGATCCAAACTATATGAAAATTTAAATATACATAAAAAATAGCATAAGAAAGATTTTGGCGCAAGAAAATTTTGAAAATGTGAAAAAAAAATTTTGGATCTTTTTCTAACATTTTTTTTACTCATTTATAATTTATATTATTAACATTCTTCGTTCAGAATCGTTTTATGGAAGAAATGATTTATCGTTTCTTTAAAATTCAATACATCCGTCAAGAAAATCCCACCCATCGTGCGAAGTATGTGGTATGTCCGGCTTTTTGTTAATGGATATTTCTTAGATTTATAAATTTTTACTGTATGTTTCATCTATTTTTTTTTTTTTTTTTTGAAAAATTATTTTTACTTATTCACACAAAACATTTAATTTTTATATGTCTATATAAAACAATAAATGAACATTATGAACTATAGACAAAAATACTATTAAAATTAGGTATATAATATCCACTGTCAATCTTTATAAATAAATAATTATTAATTGGTTTTTATTGACAGTAGAATATTATGAACTAATGAAATTGAAAAACAAAAACTACTATAGATATATACTTAAATAAAATGATATAAATTAGCTGTGATGGATTTATTTATTTTAGATTCTGAATGAAGTGAAGAAGCTAGTGTTTTTACAATGATGTTTATCTATTTATTTTTTATTTTTTTATTTTTTTTTTATTTTTTTCTTTCTTTCTTCTTTTTTTTTGTGTACATTTTTTCGTATAGAAATACTTGTCCAAAAGTTTTGATCAATAACTTTTTGAATTCGGATTCGCCTCTAGATTGTACTTTAGAGAGGTCATTTTTTGAATTTCTCAATTCTTCAATGTTTTT
>JAIPRM010013393.1:0-11463 GCA_025469315.1 Stegophylla sp. TES_Ste_2020 | reverse complement strand
TGCGTCTTATATATTTTTCGACGCTGAATACGATGGTGTGAGTTAAAATCCACGTGTAACAATAGTTTTCTATCTGTTTTATTCTATTTTGATAATTCAATATTTTCGATTATTATATTAAATACCTTCTATTTCACCTACAAGATCAAATAATGTTTGTGGCCGAGTGGGTATGACGTATGCTTTGATGCGTGCAGTACCGCCGCCCGGCACTTCAGATTTTTGCATTTTTTTTTCGAACATTTTTTTTTTCTTATATTATTAACTTCCTTCTTTCAGAATCGTTTTACTGAAGAAATGATTTATCGTTTCTTTAAAATATAATACGCCCGTCAAGAGAATGCCACCTGTCGTGCGAAGTACACCCATCGTGCGAAGTACACCCATCGTGCGAAGTATGTCCGCTTTTTTTCATTTTATTTTTTCCCTTTATTTATTAGATAAAAAAGAGTGAAGTAAAGTAAATCAATAGTAAATCAATTAGTGATGGGATTACTGAATTTGAGCAGATGTCGACCATATCTGATTCGGAGTTGTTTCGATTTAATACGAAATCTAAAATTATTTGCTACAACCACCACTTTAAAAACTTCGACAGGTATTTTATTTTATTTTATTTCTCTTCAGACTAATACAGTAGAAAATATCAAATATGCAGAATATTTAATATCGATTGCCGCGAAAAACGGTAGATGCGACGAGGCCAAAGTCAAATTTGAAATACCGTGGTCGATAGCTTAAGGTCAAATTGCCTGTGAAACTGTTGTCTGCATCTATGTGCCTTATAGTTTCGAGTGCGATGCCACGAGGTGTCGTCGTACGCGCTTGCTAACGAATCAATGACGAAATGTGATTTGAATGTAAAGTCACGTGTGGCTTTCACAAAAAAAAAAAAAAAGTCGACAAACTTTATACACGAATAATGCTCACCGATATCGTAATTGAAACTTTTCATTGATAAATATTGTAACTGAAACTAAATTTCGAAGTGGTGAGAGAGGGGTCTTAAAGATTGATAACTCAATCCCCCTTTTTTTATTTGTATTTTAAAATATTTTTCTAGATTACTTAACTATCAAAATCAAAATTAAGGTCATCAGCTCATCAATATTTTAACATTCTACTATGATTTGGGTGCGTTTGAAACTCAAATCCCCCCCACTAAAGTACTGATATGTTCTCTATGAGGATGTGCTCTTATAATTAAAATTTTAACTTAAAATAATTTTACGAAAATTTAAATATAAGTACTAAAATAAATATGTAAGCTTGCATATAATTTTAATAAAAAAAGAAAAAAGATATAGGTACCAGGTTAAGAAATCAAAATATAATTCGAAAAAAAAACTTGAAAAAAATGAAATATTTCCTAAATTTTCAAAATTATATAATTAACCCAATAGTAGTTGTTGGGGCCAAAGGGGGTTAGTTATGTATATAAAAAATAGCCCGAACTTTGGTTTCGATAATTAATTAATTTATTTATTACGGTCAAGCACTAAAATAATTATACACAAGTGACAGTAATTATTAATTACTGTTAGGTTAATTACTAATTAACATTATAGTTGTAAAATATTTAGGAAAAGTCGATCGATCTGTTCGGTTTACTGTCTCGTAAGAGAGTGACTACGGTCGACGACCGACTGCTTCGCATTATCGTCGCATTGAAGACCGACTTAATTGCGATAGCAGCTATCGCTTGATTAAATAATTATTATTGTTATAGAAAAGAGATAAAAAAAAGAAAATTTAAAGTAGACCTAACAGTAGTCAAATTTTATTGAAATTTCTATTCAATCTGCATTACCTACACTTTTCTTTTTTTTTTTTTTCTGATTAGGGGTGAAAATTTTAAGTTTCTAGTTTAGAAGGTACAACTAAATCATTAAAATCGTTTCCATGATAATCTAATTTATGGTATATTTTACCGTTTTTACTCTATTTTTGGAAGTTTTTTCTTTCGTTTGGCAAAACCACAAAGTTGTTATGATTTACAAAAAATTCTCTAAAGAATCATTAGAACCAAATGCTCTACTGAAAACCTATTCTACACATACTGATCCTTGCTTGAAAAGAAAATGTTTCCAAAAAAAAAAAATTTAATAAATATCAAAGATAAAAGCCACTGGCTTATTTGATTCCCATAGAATCTTAAAATAAACATCTTTGTTTGCTTCACACTGAATCTAAAAAGACTGTGGAGCTAGACTGAGAGACCTATCTTGCCCCTCCGTCTCCCCTTTGTCGCTACCGGTATGTGTAAACATGTTTTTTAATTACATAATACCGTGTCCAGCCATAATACCAGTGTCTGCCGTGGGCGCCCATAGGAAATTTATCTGGGACAAGGGATTGACATAAAAAATAAAACTAAACACTAAAATTCACATAAAAATGAATGTTTATTCTTTGTCATAATATTATAGTATCTCAAACTATTTCGTTAACTCCAGAGAAGTGTTAAATTCGACATTAAATTGTTCTGCATTGAAAATGTACGATCGAAGTATCATTGAAACGTTTACTATTAAAAAAAATATAATTAAAATCAAAATCGTTTTTGGAAGTCCATGTGTATGGAGTGGTAAATAAGCTTCGTCGTATGCCCTTGTCTATCTCTGGCGCTCACGGAGACCTCTGATTATAAAATTCCGACTCCTCCCCATATCGGCCGTACCCGGACGTCCGGTCCACCGTATTACAATTATTATTATACTATTTAAACTACATATATAATATATACGCTCATACGCACGCTGACACTCACACATACAGTTATTCCTTGCAGCAACGTGTCCCGCGCACCACCACTGCGTTTTACACCTAAGACTTGCCACCGCAGACGATAAATTTCCAGTCTGACGGATTTCTCGCAAGCACGCACACATACACGCATAATATTCTAATTTTCTCGGCCGATTACGACTTTTCCGGTTCGTTGCAAATCGTATACGTACATCATCATAGTAATCCGCGCGCCGAGTGCAATTATACGGTTCGAAATTGCGAGCTACACGTCTCCCCCTCTCTAGTCCTCTCTTATAGCCCCCAACAAAATTGTGTGTGTGTGTGTGTGTGTACGTATATATATATACAATGAGCAATTTGGAATTTCAGGCAATGTGTACATTTTCCGGATAACTTGGTCACTGGTCTTGCCGGGGTAATTTGAACCTCATTAAATCATTTTTAAAAAGAAAATTCTAATATAAATTTTTACAAACGATTGCATAATATTAAAATACACAAAAAATCATCAATAATTTATTTATATTGCTACTAATTTAAATATTTGTAAATTAAATTTTATAAATGTATTTAAAACAGTCGTAATTAATAAAGTACAAAACATTATTTACCAAAATTTGGAATATTGGACTTACCCATACTTTTGGTAAATATATTTTTTTTCTTTTCGATAAGAATTTTTATAGCTATGCTGAAAAAAATCAACTGTCCATTAACAACTGCAATTACTTATAGAATTTTGTAGAAAAGTCGTTTTTGTTTCATGAAATAATAAATAACTTTTCATTAAAACATAGATTTTAAGATATTGCTATGACATAATTTTATACATATAAACAAGTGTATTAGCTGAGAAGAAAACGTATCTAATATATATTATACGAATACCTACGACGAGCAGTTAGTGTGTGGGTTGAAGAGAAAAACCGAAAGACGTCAATACGAGGTCGTATAAATATATACGTGTGTGTGTGTACACGTAAGATGGGAGGGGGAAAAGCCGTTCGTGGGTAGATGGAGAGGTCCCCCTTCGGGTGGATCGATAACTGGTGGACCGCAATTTTAAAAGACGAGGAGGGGGACACCACGGGTCACGTTCAACTTTTTTTTTTTTTTAATCAAATATTATAGAAACCCGTCCGACCGCGTCTTTGGGTTTTTATTTCAAGGAAAAAAAAATCGTTAAGTTCCATTGTTCTATATCATATATATATATATTATAGCTCACAACGCGGTGGCAAAGAGTAGCAGAAAAAGAAATGTCCCCACACACACACTTTTGTCGTGCACCTGTTTTATTAATAATTGGATACGTGGTAGAAGTGTTATATTGTTGTGTTACACTTTATATCTTTACTTATTAGTATTTTTTTTTTTTTTTTTAATTTGTTTTTGCTTTTTTTCTAGCGATTAATATTTATATAGATACATTTGTGAGCGAAATGAATATTAAATTACAATCAAAGGTGTTATCTATAGTTAATTATTTCTCTCACTTCGGTATATTTATATATATATTTAGTCTTAGTTTCTAGACTATCTATACTATATTCCTAATAAACGTATAAATGTATACAAGTATAATATTATAAGTGTATTATACACTGACACACTGTAGATATACGTTTAATAATGAATGGTATAACGCGCGAGAAATCGATTTTAGTCCACCAAACGTAAATGTATATGCATACATAGGTAGGTAGGTATATAGACGTTCGTCACTTGAAATATTCGGTAAGATTTTCAGATGTGAATTATTATGGTCTCGTAAATAAATTACAATCAGCCCGCGCCCGTTATGCTGTTATACGGATACAATAATTTTGTAATAATAATAATATCGTTTTGGATCTCATCGTTCGCGTGATCGACCAACGAGTCGCAGTGTGTATACCTATAACATAAAAAAGCCTGCCTGCGTCCTACAGCAATAACGTAATATTATTCAATATTATAATATATTATGCTATACGTTAATCTATTATGCGTGTTTATATTATTATTTTATATGTATTCTACCTACGGGAAGAAAACCTGCGCGACACGCGAATAATAATAAAATATTTTATTTTAACATAATATTATTCACAACTTATATTCAGCAGTAAGTACCGATATAAATAAATAAATATATATATATATATATAATTTTCACGCGCACGCACACACACATATCCAATTTACCCAGTAAACCCTTGTTTATTCACTTGTCTTATACGCGGAGAGTAAATGTATTAATTTTAAAAACGTTGAGCGTTTTCATTCCAACTTTCATATTGTATATATATATTATAAATTAATATAGAAACAAAACTTGTCAACTCGCAAAAAAAAAAAAAAAAAACTGCTCCATTCGATGTATTGTTTCAAACCTGAGGTATATGTATTTCGAAATGAAAATAATTGTTTAGGCGAGAAAAAAGTATATAATCCCCAGCAGATCGTTGTCGGCGTGTGTTTGTGTATGTGTATATACGTGCAATGCAGTTGTTTTCCGCAATAAATCATGAGACTATTAATAATTCACTGCGAAACTCGATTTACGCGCGCAGAGCAGCGAGGAAAACAATTTTAATTTTAACGTCGAGTTCGTAGTAAAATATCGATGTAAATATAATGGACTTTACTTTTTCATATCATAACTTTCAGAATAAAAATCGATTTTCATACGCTTTTTCGAATTTATTGATTTTATCACGTCACGTTGGCATTAATATTTATTAGCCATTAATGCTAATCTCGTTAATAATTCATTATTTTAATTAGTTTTTCAGTCTTAATATTTGTCAATTGATTGTACACGCACATTCGACGTACATCATATGTATATTATGATATTATGTACATACGATATTTCATATCGCGTTATTATTGTTTTTTAATCCTGATAAATATGATGTATTATTACCGCGTAATGCCTAATAAATTGGACGATTAATGTTATAAGTGTTATAACGATGGTATAAAGAACGAAAGATATTAATATGCATAAATCGTTGATTATTATTGTTTTAATAGATATTTTACTATAACAGTAGTGTTATTATACTACAGGCGATGTGTCGCCCGGAAAGTAAAATTAACGCACATAATTATTATAAAACTTAAAGAATAAAACTTTGTTGGTGGTAAAACGGTGAGATATATGCGTACAGCTGCACCCTCAATAATAAAATTATGCCATAAATTGTCGTTTTCGTTGTCGTGGCCTATGACTATTAATTTATTCATTAAATTCCACAGTTAACGACGTGGTTTGTACATATTTATATATATATAGGTATATATTATAAATATTCTTTACTTTTTTTTTTTCGAGAATACTTTCAAAATTTAATAAAATACTTAAATTTAACGACTGTTAAATAGATAATATTATTGTATATTTTAATTAACTGTGTACAGCACGCACGCAAATACACACACACACATATATATATATATATATGTATGTATATATGTATGTATACACGTCGTACGGTTTGACAATAATCCAAAATATTAATTTTTTTGTTACGGCGTCTATCACAACAAGCTGAATGTAATGATCTAAATTAAGTTTTCGTGTAAAATATAATACATATTTTTTTGTTCGTGCCTAAAACAAGTTTCGACAGTTCATTGGTGATGTTAAATATAACAAAATGTTGGCATTTAAAAAGTATAGTTTCAAGAAATATTTTCTCGGGCCATTTGACTTTGTTCCAACTTTGAAATTCACAACTTGAAACACAGTTTTTATTATTATTGTTATTATAACCTTTTACCGAGTAAAATTTATCCCAATAATTGTTTTTTATGTAACTTGTAAGTCGGATTGAACGTAAAACCCCAAAAGAAAACACAATATTATTCCTCTATATTCTTCGCCACCTATAAATTTACATATTAAACTCTACTTTTAGAGTTCTGTAGTAATTTAATCCCGTATATATCGTACACATCTATAGTTTTAGGATCCAAACAATAATTTTATACATTTTAAGCATGTGTGTGCAGTGTATCACACCGAACGAATCGATATTAATATTAAATGAGTATGAACTAATACAATTATGCAAATTATAAAAACAAGTTTGTTTTATATTTTTCTAATTTGTTTTTATTTTACTGGAAAATTGATTTTAGATAAAATTAATTTTGCGATCTCATCAACGATTAGCGAATGAAGAGTTGGTCCGATATTGCAGTACACTACACATCTAAATCTATATAATAAATTAAAAGTTAATATTAATGTGAATGTCTTAATAAAAATATTGTGTTTTTTTATTACAGCGTACGTTTATGTATACAATAATATACCTTGGTCGTATGCAGTGTGTGTATATATTATATACATTACTGCAGCTGTACACCCGTGATCCTATATACGTATTAATAAGACCGGCGTAACACTGCAGCTCTGTGTATGTAATATTATAATTTAAGTGATTGACAGGCGTGTAGTTTTATTTAGTTATTATTAATCGTATATAAAAATATATATCTGAAGAGCTATAAGTATTATATATTTACACGCGCATGAAGCGAACGAAGAGAAAAAGTGAATTTACCTAATAAGCGAGCAACTCGAAAAGATTAAACGGAAAGAGAGAGAGAGAGAGAGAGGGGAGGAGAGAGAGTCAAGCCTGTTGGATAAAAAAAAAAATTATTTCAAAATATTAACATGAATAAAAAGATAAAAAAGAGAGAAATCATAAATATCACAAACTCAGACGCGTGTCGAAGAATAGCACGTGTTAGTGTCCGACAAGACTGTTATAATAATAATTTATAACGCGCCATCGTATATTATGCTGCAGTGAACTTATGCAAAACTGCGGAATGGTGAGAGCGATTTGTTTTTTAAATATTTTTGATAATGTTATTGAAGTTATGTACCCCAGAGTCATCATTTGTAATGTATGAGTAAGTGAGTTGACGCGATTCTATAAATTATTAAGTATTATACCAATATGACTTACACATTTGCATTATTAAAATATAAATAATATAATAGAATATAAATTTCAAATTGTTAACTTATTAAAATATTTTTTATAGTTTAAATATGATAGTATACAACACCCGTTATATTTCCATACAGTCTTATATAATTTATCAATATTTAATGAACATGCGAATAATAGATACAATATTACTAAAGTAATAATATTATGTTTATCGGAACTAGAAATTAATATGAAGCATTTTTTCAAAAAAAATGTTGGTTATGGCGAGTATCGTGTGAAGTACAAAAATGAAAATATGTCCAACGTGAGTATCGAAATCAATAATTTCGGCATAGCCTAGCATTCTAAATTTTTATAATCATTCGTAGGTCAGCGCGAGTAACGTGCGGTCGTGGCGACACGATAGAAATATATGTCGCGGACGATTGAAAAATATCTTCGCGGGGCGCGCGACGGGAGGTTATTGCGAATCGCGCGCGCGCGACACGGCCGAGCGGGGGCTGCAAGGGCGGCCCCTATCGGAAAACCGTCGATACGCCAAACCTATAACACGGATACATCGATACAATAATAATAATAATATATCAAAATACAATATATTATTTTATATTAGGCCCGTTCGTGCCTATTAATGGTGTCAGCCATAGGCTTCATCGCCGGCCGGCCGCCACCGCGAGCGGAGAGAAATACATAATATGACAATAATAATAATAATAATAATAATAATAATAATGATAATAGCATGTGTAAATATATAAAAGCGTCGAACGCGCGGGGCTGGGAGAGAAAAGGTCGCGCGCGCGTGCTGCCCTCCCCTCCGTGCCCCTTCTCACCCGGAGCGACCACATCGGGCCCGATCGAACGGCGAACACGATATATACGACGACGTTCCGCCCCCGCAGACGCCGCCGATCGACTCGGCTATTGGTGGGGCCTCCGATGACGCTACCGATTCCGATCAATCGGTCTACGCGCCGGGGGGGGCCGCGGTGGCGGCGGTAGTAGCGCGCGGCGCATGACGACGCTTTTTTTTTCCTCCTCTCCGCCGCCGCCGTACCTACTGACGCCGCTGGCCGACTGCGACGACGACTACGGCGACGACTACTACTACTACTACTACTACTACTACTACTACTACCGCCGCGGCCACCTCCGACGACGCGTACACACACACACACGTCATGTGCGTTGTAATATATTATTATGTACGTCGGCGGCGGCGGCGGTGGTCAGGTATGTACGGGAGCTCCTCGCGCGCGCGTGTGTGTGTGTATGCACGCTCGCCCGCCGCCACCGCCGCACCGCACCGCCGATGACGCTGTGGCCGCCGCCGCCGCCGCCGCTCTCATCGATATCGGCGACGGCCGACGCGCCCAACGGGTTTCCGATCGCTCCACCCACGTACACACCGATTTTCCCTCATCGAATAAAACACACACCACACCCCGTTTTATCGGCACACAAACTCCTCCTCGATATATCCCCGTATCCGTAATAATAATATGTATGGCGATCGGACGCGTATCGGAAACACCTACGTAGATAATAATACAATACACGTATAGTAATGTAAGTGGCGCGTGTATTTCATGGCTGCCGTTATCGAATTGTCGTTTATTGTTTTATTTTTTTTTTTTATGTTATATTATCGTGCGTTTATTCCAATATTAATAATATGTACCTCGACAGAAGTTATAGGTAGTGTGTACTTGGTATAGTAACTATATACGCGTAAACAGTATTGTAGCTTGAAATTAGAAATTCAATTTATATATATATATATATATATATTTTTTGTGTTTCAATGTCTTTTTTTTTTTTTTCTGTATAATAAATAATATATAATGAAAAAATTGCGTAAATTATAAAATTTCTACTACACAATGGAAAATATTGATTTTGAACAAAGTGTTGAACGTACTTCTGTTGTTTATTGAATTTTAAAAAAGAAACTACGAATAACCATAATTTTTTTTTAATCATACCTATATATTAAAAATAAAAGTACAGACATTTCTAAGTCCACGTTCATTATTGTTACAATTATTAAATAAAAATAGTGCACAAAATATCCTAATTACTTGTTTTGCACCGTTGTTCAAAAAAAACTAGATGGATATTACAATAAAATCAAATATATATAATATACACAAATAAAAATTAATAATTCACGTATTACGCGACTATATTATGTGCAACGAGTAGAATAATAATATAATTATGAAAATTCAGTAACTCCGCTTAAATTAGATATTATACCCAATCATCTCCACAACGCAATTTTATAATATACATGTGCTGCAGTACATACATTACGTAGTTCATGAAATAATTAGTTTTACACTTACTCAACCTTCGTATATGAGTCTATGGTTTTGCTGCATTAATATTCATCAATCACAACATAAAACCAAAATGTTTCCTTTACATTTATATGATATACGATTTTTGCATTGTAATGATGTACAAATCCATATAATAGCGGTTTTATCTTTTTAAGAAATCTGCATGAAATATTCATCAATTAATATAAGGTCAGTTTTATCCGCTTTTCCTTTTCATTGCTGTGCATAAATGATAATTACGCAAATAGGTTCCTATATAGATAGATGCATGAATCACACCGTGCAATGAAAAATGACAGTTTACATCACTCATATTTAACGCCCATAAAATATACGTCAAAATCTTAGGTGAGCTTGTATATACATTTAACCGTTGTGTATAAATATGAAATTTTGTTTTATCAAAACATTTAAGAAATTCTTCTTCAACCCATTATATATGTAGAAGGGTAAATTCCTTCCATCCCAAGAGTGTGCTAATGATCGCACACATATATATTATATATTATATTATATCATACATCAGTCCTATTGTGATTACTTTCAATTCTATCTTTGAACACGATGGCGACCACGTTTTCCGATGAACGAAAATTCTAGAATAATATGTCAGCTATAAAAACTGTAAATAACAAGTGTCATATACGCATTAAAACGTTCTGCAAAAAAATATTCTATAAATATAATAATAAATAAATATAACATTGATATATATTATATAGTCAGTTATAATATACATTATACACCAGCAATATTATAATATGTATATTCCTATAACATATTTGTAAAGGTATATATAATGTCAGTCATATACAGCTGTGTATGGATGAGTGGTAAAACATAATCTTCTTAATATTCATACGTAAACATTCTTACGTCATAAACGTGAGGTCCGGCATTATAATTTAAAATCTGTATTTAACTTTGGTTTTTGTAAAATTATCAATATTTTATTTTTCGGAAATCGGTATACTTACTGTTAAATACATTTTCAGCTCAATGCGTCGTGTTTTTCAGTTTTTCGCTTTATATTATATAAAGGCTAATGAATAAAACAACCTGAATTTGAAATTTGAATAATGTATACACAGTACACACACGCACGTGCCCGTGAGTTTCACTCGATCAAAAGTTTCCCAACTCTGTTGAAAACTGTTTTCAATGAATAGATATAATAATATACTTAATATATTGTATTCTATACACATGACTCAGAAACATTGGTGTAAGAATAATAATTTGTAACAAAACAGTAACAATAATAATTTTTATAAACATAAAGTATTTAATACAGCATTGCGCTACAGCCATAACGCTCATTTTTTTTTTTTTTTTTAGGTCCTAACTTTTTAAATTTAATATTTTTACTACAGTTTTAGAAAAATTCAAAACAGTCATTTTATAAACTT
>JAIPRM010013392.1:0-11463 GCA_025469315.1 Stegophylla sp. TES_Ste_2020 | reverse complement strand
CAAATTGAATTTGCTAATCGTTTGAATATTTCTCCGTTTTGAGACTTAAATTCTTTGAAAATCTGCAACTGGAGTTTTGCAGCCGAATATATGTCTTGGAGATCAGTGTCTTTTGAAATGTCTCGAAAGCCTTTTTCTAATTCATCCAATAATTCGTAAAAAATATTTTCACTTAGGTACTGAACCTTAGACAAATATTTGGTTACGTCGGTCAACGCCACGCATGTAGAATCGTTGTTCAGCTGAGTAGAACTGACCTTAGGGAACAAATTTAAAGACATATCGTATGCTATTAGTGATTTCTTCTCAAATTCTCTGTACAGTAAAATAAAACTCCACCAGAAATATTTAAAGTAATTGTCCAGTAGGCCATTCGTCAAATCAGACAAAGACATTCGCGACCATTTCGGGTCATCAGTATCGATATCGAATGTTACTTTATTAACATTGTTGAATTTGACTTTAAAAAAATTCGTCGCAATATCACCAAAGCCTTCTATATCATTATAACGTTTTATATCTAATATTAACTGAAAATGATCGATCAATTCCATTGGGCAATACATAGATTTTAATTTTTCAATTATTTGTCTGCACTGTCCAGCATCTAATGACAACCACTCATCCACTGTCTTCAAGTAAATCAGTTTCAAAATCACTTGATAAATGGCCAACGTATATTCGTAGACTGACCCGACGTCATATGAGTCTTTGACTTTTTCGAACAATGCTCTTATAGTCATTTCGTCGTTTATGTACCATTTCGATATCTCGGCAGTTCTTATATAGTCCTTGCATAAAACCAAACCAAGACGTGTCTCGTTTACTGGATCATTGTTCTTCATACATTTCGCCAACATTAAATTGTCCATATCGATTACTGTTTCGGACGAAACAGGCAAATCTATTGATGTCAGAACATGTTTTAGGTTTTTATTCCTACTTAGTATTTCGTTTTTAATCATTTCCCTGTTCTGACTCAGATAACAATACTCAACGGCAAACTGCCCCATCAGGTTCAAGATTTGTAATAGGACGCGGTTCATATTTTGTAACACTTCACGTGCTTTTTGCAATTCAATTGTGTCATATTGATCATGTGGTTTTCGCATGAATGCCAAACTATCGAAGTACAAATACGCCGTCAGTAGCGTTCTCGCAAAATGCGATTCGTTTGACTTAAGAAAAGGATATCGATCACTGAACTCGAAAAATGTGGTTAAGGCTAGTTTTATGGTGTCGTTGAGCGATAACAAATCGTCGATTACGCCTTTGTTGCGCGATTCGAACTCATTCACGTTCTCCACACAAGACTTCATGGAAGTATGAATAGACTCCAGAGAATCACTTATCGAGTACGCGCATTCGCACTTCAGATAAGTGATAATTATTTTTAAATCTAAATTGCTTTCAAGTGGATCATCGGTCACACGCGATAACGATGAGATCAGTTTTTCTCGTTTTCCGTTGATAAATACCGAATCGTCTTCATTTATCCACGATTTTAACAAAGCGAAATTCACTCTTGCGCTAGTGTAAACGTTTCCAAAAATGTTGGGCAGGAGAAACCAAACGAAAATCTTACAATACGCGTTCATCATTATGATGCGTATAATATACTGTATCGTGCAAAACAAATTGAATAAATCTCTAATATTTTGATGCTAAACAGCAGAGATTGTTTATTTGTGCGCGTGCGTTTGTGTCTGAGGATAGCTTATTGACTTTTAAATGTTATGCAAACGTAATTGACTGTGAAATATATTGTAATCACTGATTATGTGCAACATCTGTAAAAAAATAATAACAATTATCATTCAACTAAAATCGTTAAATACATATTAAACTGTTAAAATAAATAATATGTTTATTAATTATTGTAACTGAACATTTATGAAATAAAGTAGGATTACTTCATTAAACATTGGGTAAATTAATTCATATGCGTAGATTATCGAGATTTTATATATTTTATATAATATATATATATATATATACTTATGCCTAAAATATTATTATGTGAATTTAACGCAATTATTAAATAGAGTTTTTGATTGTTGGATGTTCATTTTTTTGAACTGATTAAAACGACGCCGATTTTGAAAGACTCTTTTTATAAAATAGAAAGATTTATAGTGGTACATAATTACTAGCTGATTTTACACTTCAGGACAGGGTCATTTAAAAAGCTAATGTCGTATGTCTTCTGAAGAATTTGAAGTACTTATTAATTTAATTGGTCACAGAATTGTTAAAAAAGATACTAATTATAGAAACGCTATTCCAGTAAAAGAACGATTATTAGTAACATTAAGATATTTAGTGTCCGACGGGCGTGTACTTCACCCGTGTATTGAATTTTAAAGAAATGATAAATCATTACTTCAATAAAACGATTCTGTACGGAGCTTCTGAAAACATACAATTAAAATAGTCGGTTAGATATGTTTAACAAATAACTACTGAGCGTATATTGTGAGTAGTATATTATATATACATTTTTACGATTCGAGTCTAGTTGTAACGTTGTGTATCTAATAGGATAGTTTTTTCAAAAAAAAAAATTCAAAAAATGAACTCTTTAAAGTACCAATTAGAGGCAAATCCGGTTTCAAAAAGTAACTTATCGAAACTTTTGAATAAGTATATCTATACAAAAGTGTTTACAACAAAAAATGAACAAATTAAATAAATTGAAAACTGAAAAAAAAAAACGAAAAATCGAACAAAAGATGAAAAAAATAGGAAAAAAGAAATAAACATCATTGTAAAATCACTAGCTTCTTCACTTCGTTCAGAATCTAAAATGTATTTATCTGCTGTAACCAAGTTTCAATACAATTAAAGTCAACTGAACTATTTAAATTTCATAATGAATTATACAATATTAATTTATAAAGCTTAATTGTAAGTTTTTACATTAGAATAATGAAACGTGATTTGAAATATTTTTATTACAATCAAATAAAAGCGTGTGTGGTAATTATTTCAAAAAAGTAAAACAGCATATTAATAATACACTATAAAAATTAAATATTATTATTCAACAACATTTAAAAATTAATTAAATGTTTGAACGTCATAATAAAACGTAAACTTAAAGCGCGGTGAACGCCGCATAGAAAAATCAAAGTTTGCATGGAATTCTCTCGTAAATTCATCCAAGTACGAAAGTAGTGGAAATAATGTTACACCTTCCTTCTCCATAGTAGCGTTCCAAGTTTCTTCATCAATACTCATTAAGTTTTTGATATATGCGGCAATTTTTACAGAATCGTCTTTCACAACCCCCAGTAGTTCTGTCATTTGACTCATCATTCCCGTTTAGACTAACTCGATCATTTTATTTCCTATACAGTAATCAGGATTATATCCTACAAAGGAATAAATATTTAGTATTGAAGAATACTGTGCATATTTTTGAAACCAAGAGGAAACGTGTTATTGCGAAAATAAGGATTCTAAATTCATCATTGCCACTTCATAATCTGACCAGGAAATATGACGATTTCGATACTTTTGCTCAAAGACTACTAACCACATTTTATAAATTACATAAAGTTGCATTGGAAACATAACTGCTGATAGTCAACCAGATCCTGAATATTCAACATATTTTGTAAAACATCAGTTTGTATGTTTTGTATGCTTTTGATTTCCCCGTGCCGATTAAAATATACGTTTGTTCCTAGACAAAGTGAATTTTCGATTCTCGTCTTCACCGTCAATATAGCCAAAGTCATCATTATTTTGAGTTTTTTTACTATTAAAGCAAGGTATTTTTGAAAAAGACCGGAAAATCTTACGAGTTAAAATTTATCCGAGTTTTCGCCGTTTTCGGCTTTAGAAGTTTGACTTAATTGCTTTTCGTTCTCATTATGAAATGCCTTTTTATATGATAGTTTATGAACATTTATATCTTTGCAGTTTTGTATTGCATAGGTATCGATCTTATTTCTAATTGATTTTACTATTCCTTTGAATATTTCATCGTTTTGAGATTTTAATTTTTTGAAAATCTTCAATTGTATTATTGCAGCCGAATATACTACTTGGAGGTCAGTGTCTTTCGATGTGTCTAGGCCTTTATCTAGTTTTTTGAATAATCCGTCGGAAATCTTTTCTCTCAGTGACTGAATCGTAGACAAATATTCGGTTACGTCGGTCAACGCTATGCAGGTCGAATCGTTCTTCATCTGGAGAGAACTGACCAAGTTTTCAGGAAATAAGTTTAAAGATATATCGTGTGTCATTAGTGATTTCTTTTCAAATTCTAGCAGATTAAAAGTCCACCAAAAGTATTTAAACTGATTGTCCAGTAGGTCATTCGTCAAATCGGACAAAAACATTTGGGACCATTTCGGGTCACCAGAATCGATGTCAAATGATATTTTATCGACGTCGTTTAACTTGTTTTTGAAAAAATTCTTCACAATATCACCAAAGTCTTTTATCGTATTAAAACGTTTAATATCTAATATTAACTGAAAATGTTCGATCAGTTCCATCGGGCAATACATGGATTTTAATTTTTCAATTATTTTTAGGCACTGTCCAACGCCCAACAACGTCCACCTATCCACATTATTTTTTACATAGTTCTCGCACAAAATCGGGCCAAGGCGTGTCTCGTTTACCGAATCATAGTTCTAGATACGTTTCGCTAACATTAAACTGCCCATATCGTTTACCGGTTCGGACGGAATAGGCAAATCGATTTTTGTCAGAACATTTTTCAATGTGTTCGTCCATACTTGGTCTTTTGTTTTCAATCGTTTTACCCTTCCGATTCGGGTAACAGTGTTTAATGGCGAACTGCCCCACCAGGTCATGATTTGTAATAAAACGTGGTTCATGTTTTGTAATACTTCGAGTGTTTTACGCGAATCAAACGTATCACTTTGTTCTTCTGGTTTTCGCATGAACGCCAAACTCTCGATGTATAAACGTGCCGACAGTAGCGTTCCGGCAAAGTGCGATACGTTTGATTTGAGAATCGGATATCGATCACTGATCGCGAAAAGTTTGGTCAAGGTTAGTTTTATGGTGCCGTTGAGCGATACCAAATCATCGATTACACCTTTGTTGTCCGCCGCGCACTGTTTCACGTTGTCCGCACAAGACTTCATGGAACTACGAATCGATTCCAGAGAAGTGCTTATCGAGTACGCGCATTCGCACTTGAGATAAGTGAAAATTATTTTCAAACCTAAATCGCGTACATTTTGATATTCGTTCACACGCGATAACCAAGAGATCATGTTCTCTCGTTTTCCGTTTATAAATACCGAATCTTCTTCGTTTATCGACGATTCCAACACACCGAAATGCAATTTTGCGCCGGTGTAAACGTTTCCTAAGATTTCGGCCAGGATAAACCAAATGAAAATCTTAGAACACGTATTCTTTATAATGACACACATAATGCTGTGTCGTTCAAAACGAATTGAATAAATCTCTAATATTTTATTGTTAAACGGCAAAGCTTGTTCGATTGTGCGCATGCGTGTGCGTTCAAGGGTTGCTCATTGAGTTTTAAATATTATGCAAACCTCTTTGACCGTGAAATTTTTTTTAATCACCGATTGTTTTCAATATTTGTAAAAAATAATAATGATAGTCATTCAATTAATATACATTTCAATAACTAAAATCAACCTACCAAATGCTAAATCTGGCCAAAAAATGATGTTCTCGATTTCTAAGTACTTTTACTTATTCAAGTTTAAATTATGGAAAATGATTTTTTAGTGAGTCATAATATCATAAAAACGAAAATATTTATATAAATATTTTATAATATTTAAAATATTTATATAAAATAAATAATAAATGTTAAAAATAAAAGTTATTATGTGTTACCTATTAAATTAAAAATATAACTTAAAATTGAACAATATCTTAGGCTTGATGGTTTTTTAAATTCGTATAATAGCCAGGATATAATTTTACTATCAATAACTAATAGTACGATTTTTTAAAAGATTTAATTAGTCAAAACCATAACAATGTTAAAACAGATTTTAATAACATTTTTTTTTCTCGTTAAATTTGTTTTCCTTTATTTACTAGATAAAAATAGCTAAAATAAAGTGAAGTTAAGTAAAGCAAAGCAAAGCAAAGTAAAGTTAAGGAAAGTAAATTATAGGCAAGAAAACCGGACATACTTAGCACCACGGATAATCTTCGCTCTTCGGGACAGATACTCTTAGTGAATGTGTTGAAAGTGACATCTATTATTGTTACATATATTATTAATTTCTTTCAATCAGAATCGTCTTATTGTAGATATGTTTGATCTATCGTTTATTTAAAATTATACACACATTGCAAGAGTATCTGACCCGAAGAGCAAAAAATATCGGTGGTGAGAAGTATGTCCGGCTTTCTTGTCTATACTTTATACTTTATTTTACTTTTCTTTACTTTCCTTTACTTGTCTTTCCGGTTGCGAAATAAGTCCGACTTTCTTTTTGTAATTTTTTTTTTTTTTATTTTTTGTCAATAAAATACTTTTTTCTGGACTTTAAAACTGCCTAAGTATAGAACAATTTTTTTTTGTAAAAATAATAAACTATAATTTTAAGTAAAATTTCGTTGAATTAAGTAAAGCTCCACTTAGAATCTTTATATTGAAAAATATATTTATTATTTCTTTATAATTTAACACTACTATCAAGTTTCACCCGAGAAGCGAATACCTATGGTTCAAGGAACCTAGTTATTATCACATTAAACAATATTATTTTTTCGGAAGCTTTATTACCTAAATTATTATAATTTTAGGACGCTCAATGATTCCTGATATCTAGAATTTGTCTAAATATTAAGTATTGTAAGACTGGCATAAAATTTACAAATACAATTTATATAATTAATATATTATAAAATAAAATAAAAAAATTATATAAATGTACCTTTTTTTTTTTTTAAATATCAAAAATTTGACATACAGTTTGATAACAAATTTCAAATTTTCTAACTGAAATTTTGGGTGCAAGGGAGTCACACTTCCACACCCCTCTTTCGGGACGGCCCTGTAATGAGCTAGTTGGCATTTTCAAAATATCTCAAGTAGCTAATACCATAACATGTGGAAACTATTTTACACTTAAGTACGTACATATGATATTGGATTATTCAACTTTTTTTCATAAAAATACTATCTATTTCAATTTATATGACGTTATTTTAATTTGTATGTTAATTTTTCTAGAAAACATGGATACAAAAATTTAAATTCGATTAATTTTGGAAATAAGAGGTTTTTCAGTACAACGGTACAAAATACTAAACAACGAGGATAATATATTTATTTGGTATGACAATATTTCAATATAATCTAGATCAACTGTACCATTTAAGTTTCACAATGAATCATACAATTAGTTTACAAATATTAAATTAAAGATTTTTCATATTATATTATTGATTACAATTGACAATATTTATTCAGTTTTACAATAATTATTACAGTATAATCAATACTGCTTTTATACATTACGATGAATTCAACAGTTTTACACAAAGATCTATTTCGACAGACATTTAATATTATATACGTGATTTTAAATATTATAAAAATTCTTAAATAAAAACGTGTTTGGTATTTCAAAAAGTAAAACAGCATATTAATAAAAAACTATTTTTCAGAAACATTTACAAATAATTTAAAAGTTAATCGCTATATAAATACGTAAACTTAAAGGACGGAAAACTCTGCCAAGTAAATTTAAAATTATCATAGGATTCTTTTGTAATTTTTTTCAAGTACGAAAGTAATGGAAATAATGTCGGATATTCTTTCTCTATAATTTTATTCCAAACTTCTTCTTCAATGCTCATTAATTTCTTAACATTGGAGGTAAAGTTTTTAGAATCGTCTTTTACAACCCCCAGTAGTTCAGTCATTTGACTCATCAATCCCGTTTTGACTAACTCGATCATCTTGTTTCCATCACTATATTCAGACTGACTTCCTATATTGGAATAAATAATTATTTTTGAAGAATAATAGAATGCATATTTTCGACACGGAGGGGGAACATATAATTGCGGAAACGAGGACATCAAATCCGCCATTGCATCTTTATAATATGATACGACATTATCTCGATCTCGATATTTTTGCTCAAAGACTACTAACCACGTTTTATAAATTACATAAAGTAGCCACTGGAAATATAACCGCTGATAGTCAACCAGATCCTGAATGTTTAACATATTTTTTAAAACACTAGTTTGTATGTTTTGTATGCTTTTAATTTCTCCGTGCCAATTGAAATATACGTCTGTTCCAAGAGAAATTGATTTTTTGATTCTCGTCTCCCCCGTCAATATAGCCAAGTCAATATAGCCCAAGTCTTCATTATTTTGAGTTTTCTCATCATCAATATTTGTTTCGAATATTTTTTTTTGTTTATTTTTTACCGAGAATCTTGAATAAGCCTGGGAAATCCCATCAAATAAATGTTTACGTGGATTTTTGGCTTCAGAGATTTGACTTAATTGCTTTACGTTTTCATTATTCAATTCCGCTCTATATTCCAATTTGTGAACATTTATATCTTTGCAGTTTTTAATTGCATAGTTCTCCATCGTATTCCTAATTGAATTTGCTATACGTTTGAGTATTTCTTCGTTTTCAGTTTTTAATTCTTTGAAAATCTGCAACTGGAGTTTTGCAGCCGAATATATGTTTTGGAGATCAGTGTCTTTTGAAGTGTCTCGAAGGCCTTTTTCTAGTTTTTCCAATAATTCGTTAAGAATATTTTCACTCACGGACGGAACCTGAGACAAACATTCGGTTACGTCGGTTAACGCCTCGCATATCGAATCGTTGTTCAGCTCAGTAGAACTGACCTCAGGGAACAAATTTAAAGACATATCATATACCATTGGTGATTTCTTCTCAAATTCTCTGTACAGTAAACATAAAGTCCACCAGAAGTATTTAAACTGATCATTCAGTAGGCCATTCGTCAAATCAGACAAAGACATTTGCGACCATTTCGGGCTATCAGAACCGATGTCACATGATACTTTATTAACGCCATTCATCTTGTTTATAAAAAAAATCGTTGCATAATTTCCAAAGTCTTTTGTCTCCTTATAACGATTCATATCTAATATTAACTGAAAATGATCGATCAATTCCATTGGGCAATCCATGGATTTTAATTTTTCAATTATTTGTCCACACTCTCCAACGTCCAGTGACGTCCATTTATCCACTGTCTTTAGGTAAATCAGTTTCAAAACGACTTGATAAACGGCCAAAGTATATTCGTAGACAGACTCGACGTCATACGAGTCTTTGAATTTTTCTAACAAGGTGCTGGTAGTCATATCCTCATTTATATACAATCTCGCTATCTTGGCAGTTCTTACGTAGTCCTTACATAAAACTGAATTAAGACGTGACTCGTTTTCCAGATCATTGTTTTGCATACATTTCGCTAATGTTAAACCGTCCATATCGATTACCGATTCGGTCGAAATAGGCAAATCGATTGATTTTAGAATATCTTTTAAATGTTTGTTCATACTTAGTATGTCGTTTTTAATCATTTTTACGTTTTGCCTCGGGTAACAATATTCAACCTCGAACTGCCTCACCAGGTTCACGATTTGCAATAGGACTCGGTTCATGTGTTGTAATACTTTGTGTGTTTTTCGCGAATCAAACGTGTTAATTTGATCTTCTGGTTTTCGCATGAATGCCAAACTCTCGATGTACAAATACGCCGACAGTAGCGTTCTCGCAAAGTACGATTCGTTTGATTTGAGAAAAGGATACTGATCACTGATCGCGAAAAGTGTGGTCAAGGCGAGTTTTATGTTGTCGTTGAGCGATACCAAATCGTCAATTACGTCTTTGTTGTCCGCTGCACACTGTTTCGCGTTGTCTTCACAAGGCTTCATAGAACTATGAATGGACTCCAGGGAGGTGTTTATCGAATACGCGCATTCGCACTTCAGATGAGTGAAAATTATTTTTAAATCTATATCACTTTCAAGGCCATAACTTTTCATTCGTGATGACCAAGAGATCAATTTTTCTCGTTTTCCGTCGATAAATACCGAATCTTTTTCATTTATCGACGATTCCAACAAACCGAAATTCAATCTTGCGCCGGTATAAACGTTTCCTAAGATGTCGGCTATGATAAACCAAACGAAAATCTTACAACACGCATTCCTCATAATGACGCATATAATGCTGTTGTCGTTCAAATCGAATTGTATAAATCTCTAATATTTTGTTGTTAAACAGAAGATTGTCTATTTGTGCGCATGCGTGTGTGTTCACAGAGTGCTTATTGAGTTTGATATGTGCAAATATCTTTGACCTTGAAATGTTTTGTAATCACTGATTATGTCCAATATCTGTAAAGAATAATAATTATAATCATTCATTTAAAATGGCAAAAGACATATTGAAATGTTAAAATAAATAATATTTTTATTAATAGTTGTAACTGAACATTTAAAATAGGATTACTTCAATAAACATTGTGTAAAATTAATAAATATGCGTAAATTAAATATCAATGGATCTGCGATATTATGAATGCTAGTTTTATCTTTAATCTCTATGAAGATACTACCTTAGAAATAAATTAAATATTGATTATCACAGGTTTGTTATATGTTACACTATAAATTGTATGTAAATATTATTCACAGACACATACACAATATGAATATCCAACTGAGATTTTACTTTAACCAGTGGCGTATAATTGGAGGGGAGGTTTTCGGGATAATTTCCCCCCCCAATGACAAAAAAGTTCAGTTTTAAATGGTTAGAATAAAAAATATACACTGAAAATATCATCATATGTATAAAATTAGGTATTTGTCAATTACGATGGAATCACAAAAATATTCATTTTTCGTCAGAGTAGGTAAAGATACAATTAAATGTGTACTATTTACATAAAGACTATTTTTGTGTAAATATTAAATATTGTTTATCATTATTGGTAAATACTAAATTGTCTCTGTGCTGTGACCAATTGTCCGTGTGTGTGTCTATTTTTGTAATAGCAAACCCGCATAACTGGCGTTATGGAAATCTTTGAACTATTAACTTAGGTCTATGATCTAAATATCATTTTAATTTATAACTTTATCCATTATCTCTTGTTTATTAAATTCTTTTATAATAATATGCACGATTGTCCAAATATCCGAGGACCGACGTTCAGTGTAGTGATGGGAATAATCGAATGATTTTGATAATCGAGAGATTAGTAATCGAGATATTTTCAAAATCGAGATATTCACTCGATTAAAAAATAATCGAAATATTTAAAACAAAATACCGAGTAATAACTAATAAGTAATAATGGTAATAAATAATAAGTTATCACTACTATCCAGTAATCAGTCAACTTACAGTACCTACTGTGGGTGTGTTAAATATTAATACAATGAAATCATAATTTATAAAAAATG
>JAIPRM010013391.1:0-11464 GCA_025469315.1 Stegophylla sp. TES_Ste_2020 | reverse complement strand
TTTTTGATCGAAACTTTTGGACAAGTATTTCTATACGAAAAAGTGTTAACAGAAAAAAAAAAATAAACATCATTGTAAAAACACTAGCTTCTTCACTTTGTTCAGAATCTAAAACGGTAGTGAAAAATTAACGAAAACTCGCAGAGTTCCAAAGACACTCTATAGTAAATGACGTGTACATCTCGCACGTATTTACGGCACGCGAATCGTTTTAAATATTAAATTGACCTCTAGTGGTGCCACAAATTCGTCATTTATTCACACAAAAAGTCATTAGGGGCCACCTGTTTACCATATTATGCTATCGAGTTTTTCGCGTTTAAAGCCATTCTAACTATCTAATTAAAATATGTAAAATCAACAACTGATTTTCTTCACTAATATGATTTCATGCACTTTTATAAAAAGTAAAGTATAGACAGGAAGAGCGGACATACTTCGCTCTTCGGGTCGGATATTCTTGAAAGGTGTATATAATTTTAAAGAAACGATAAATCATTTCTCCAGTAAGACGATTCTCAAAGAAAGAAGTTAATAAATGTATAGAACAATAACAGTCGTCATTTTCAACACACTCACCAAGAGTATCTGACCCGAAGAGCGAAGAATATCCGAGATGTGAAGTATGTTCGCTTTTCTTGTCTATACTGTACTTCACTTTTTTTATCTAATATATTAAGGCAAAAAAATTTAGAAAAATGTTTAAAATTTCTTTTTTTTCTTGCGGCAAAATGTTTCTCATATTAATATCTACCTATGTTTAAATTGTCATAAAGTTTTGATTAAAAAATGATAGTTTCCGAGTCTTTTTTGCCAAATTTTGGGTAGTTTTTCCAAAAAAAAAAAAAAAAAAAAATTGAAAAATTGAGAAATTCCAAAAATGACCTCTTTAAAGTACCAACTAGGGGCAAATCCGGTTTCAAAATTTACTGATCTATAGGAAAAAGTTTACACAGAAAAAAAAAAAATAATCATCATTGTAAAAACACACTAGCTTCTTCACTTCGTTCAGAATCTAAAATATGTTTGGCCGTCAGAACAATGAATTACAATTGAAACGAGAGGTGTCAACGTTTTCCGCCAAAATCGACCTATTCATTTTACCGCCAGTATAATAATATACTAGATTTCCGTTTTCCGCCACCACAAATTTCAGATTATTATATTTTGTTGACCCCCTGTTGTTATTATTAATACATATATAGACCACATAGATGATAATATTACATTATTATTTTTTCGTTAAACCCACGTCGGACACTACACGACTTATTATCCCACAGGAATCGGGGAGGGGATGGGCTCGTTACAATCAAACACCAAAATGTTAGTGAAAATAAGGTTTGTTCACTCCAAATTACAAAACAAGACACAATTTTATGTCATTTATATTGTATATTGCAAACGTGCGGTTTTTGTTTATTTCGTCTGTTCGTGAAATCCATGCAAGTCCATACAGCAGTCAAACGTCAACGAAACGTCGACGCATATTCAGTGTTGGGATTTATCTAGATAAAAATTTAGTTATCTTCTATCTTATCTAGATAAATAATCGTGAGTCGTCTAAAAAATTATCTCAACACATTTATCTAGATAAATTTTTCCGTAAAATTGCATATTTTTTCGATTAGTTAGTAGTGTTATACGTTAGTACCTACACGAGATGTTTTTGTATAAATTATAATTCAAACAAAAAATCAGTTATAAACGTATAAAATAATTCATAATTATGTTAAAATTTTTAGTAGTAGGTAATTGTGTTTTTTTTTTTATTATTTTCATATTATTTTATTTGTTTCAATAAATTTATACTTCAGTAACTAAATAAAATATACAATATTATATTATATGTTTAAGTATAACTGAATACAATACTTAAATTTATAAATATATGCATTGCCTCGTTTATATATATATATATATAAATAATCACAATTTCTTTAATTATGTACAAGTAATATAACTGTGTATCTATGTACCAAAATGTAATACAAATTGCACGACCTATGCAGATTTTTTGTTTTTTATAGCAATAATATTATAATAGTTTGTAATTATGTTTAAATTTTTATTACATACTATTTTATTTTATAGTTTTTCTCTGTAAATAATAATTTGTGGCTGTAAGTCTTAAATAAAATCATTAACTTGAATATTTTTATAAAATTAATGGTGTGTTTAAAACAATAAAATAAATTGTCTTTTTTTTTTTTAATCTAGATAAAAATTCATTTATCTTTTATCTTTAATCTAGATAATTTTTTATTTATCTTTTCCCAACACTGCGCATATTATATGTATAATGTCAGTAATAGCGTTCAAAATGGGTTTTGAAAAACGTATAGGGAGGGAATATACTCGGTATTGTCGTGCCTATTCGGGCGCCTACAGGGGCACAATAGATTTTTTTCTCCTTTCCTCCATTGAAAATCCATATGGATTATCGTCTCGACGGGCGCGGCCAAATCCTTTTGAATATAATAATATAATATTATAATATATGTAATTGGTGTACACAGAGTGCTCTCTCGTACGACAAGACGATCAAAACGGATTTCGAGCAAAAAAAAAAAAAAAAACAAAAACCAACCCGATACACGTGCGTTTTTATTATCGTCAGAAAAACAACCCGTCTCGCCCGTCGTCTTCGCGGGACATCAATCCAATTACAGCCGTTGTGCGAATGATAATTTTAAGACGGATTTCGATTTTCATTAAACCGACTGCGTACACACACACACACATATATATATATAAATTTAAGTATACGTAAACACGTGCGTCGGATTTACTTTGCGCTGCGCACAGTGAACTCCGAGTGTAATATACACCGACTGACAGGAGTTTCATTTGTCAGCGCGAGATTTCCATCCTTCCCGGGGTCTCTTTCTCTCCCGTAGTGACGTATAGTAGTTTGATACATTCGACTTGTCGTCGTCGTCGTCGTCGTCAACGAATCCGTAGTTTTTTTTTTTTTTTTTTTTTCATCCCCGGGATTCACATTTCTCCGATAGAACACGTGTAGCAGCGCGCGCATAAATTACCTAGCGAAAAGGAGAACGCGATACTGTTTTTGTGGCCAACCGTGCGGTGTATATAGATCCGTGTCGATCAATAAGGACATAGATTAAGTGTACCATCATATAGGTGAGCAACGCACGTGACGTATCGCTGGGACGCACTTGGATCCGTGAAATGTTTAGAGCAGGGATTCTCAAACTGTGGTACGCGTACCCCTTGGGGGTACTCGAAATTTTTTAAGGGGTACGAGTCTGGCCAACAAACCTTTAAATTAAAATAGAGGAAAAAACTCTAAAATCTATAAGTTTATATAATTATACCTTTCTCACATATATTTCTTTGAAAATAAGCGATATAAGTTTTTAAAATTTTTTGTGGATCAGTTTTTAACAACTTAATCTTAATGGAATAAAAAAATGTATGTAAGTGTTTAAAAATGTTTTAAATAGATTTTAGTTTAGTAACTAAGAAGGGGTACCCAAAAAAATGTATTTGTAAAAAGGGATCATAAAACAGTGTTCATAAAACTTTGAGAATCCCTGGTTTAGAGTATGGATTTTGGTCACTCTGAACGCTTTATAAATAGGACAATGTTCAGTACGACTAAATACGGAATTAAATTATTAATATATATTGGTGTAGTGTACGTTTTTTTTTTTATTAATTATATGCGTGAGACAAAAAACGCGAAAAAACAATTTACAAAAATGTTTTTTTGTTATTTACTGTTATTTTTTAATTTTTTAATTAAGGTAGTTTTTCCTTAATTCTGGAAAAACTAATGAGAATTTCGAAAATGACTGTATAAAAGTACCACCTAGAGCAGCCGTAATCAACCTTCTTTTTTTACTTGCACCACATTCATAATTTTGTTCCGTCACGTTGGCTACAAGTTGGAACCAAACGTGTAAGGAGAAGGGAGGGCCCGAATTAAGAGGAATGATAAAAATTAAATACACTTTAATTATAATTAAATAATTTTTTAAATATTTTGAGATTTTACAGTGAAATTAATGTTTTATAAGAGATTATTTTAGCATTTTTGTATATTTTTAGAGCGTATTTCGTAAATTTTATAGCATATTTGGTACATTTTTAGAGCATAAATGCATGCATATTTTAAGTTTTTTTTTAGAGCTATAAGTCCCTAGTCATCAATAGCGACCCTGGTCCGTTTCCAGAGGTGGTGAAGGTTGTAGGTTTTAGCTCTTTTAATTTTGAAAAATATTTCCATCATCGTTACAAAAACAATTTAAATTCGTCTGTACAGTCTTATTCTAGCTATAAGAACTGTTCTCACGTGCTTTTCGTTATGAATTATTCATAATTTTCTTAGAATTGTATTTTTTGTTTTAAGTGTTTTTCTTCAAATCACATCGTTTCCACGTGTCAATCAAAATATGTTATAATATATTTGTTGAATATTTTAACTCGGATGACAATACATAAGAAAAAAAAAACCGATAGACCTGTCTTTAGCATCTTTTTAGATCTGCACTTGCTGTCAGAAAAATAGTATTGCTCGGCACGTGTTTTGTGGAGGACATTTAATACAGGTTCATCATTTTATTCTTTGGATTTAGATAAACAAAACGAAAAATTAAAAACGTTTTCTTATTACGAAAAAAAGATGTTGCTAAGAGACAAAGCAACAGTGGGTTGAAAAATTTCGAATAACTCTGGTATAGAAGTAATATCCGATCTAAAAACGTGTTGAATGACATTTTCAGACCCCCATTTTACCACCCCATTAATCATTCGCCGAAATCTAATACCATCATTACACGAAAAGTGCCGATTTTTTTTTTTCTAAATCGACCAAACCGCTACCCCGGTCGTGAGAGAGGGGGTGCGTGCAGGGTGAAATATTTCCTGTTCTCGATGGCTTCGAACGACGTCACCTATGACGAAGTATTCGTCGGTGCAAATGACGTCTCGGATATAGCGACTGGTCCAGATCGTAATTAGGGCTGCCAATTTTCAAATTGAGTAATGTAAGACAATTTTTTCAAGTACTTCAAATATATGCGAAGTGAAAAAGCTAGTGTTTTTACAATGATATTTATTTATTTTTATTTTTTTCTTCTATTTTCTTTTTTCACTTACTTTTTAAAATTTTTTTTTATGTGCTTATATTTTCATACAGAAATACTTATCTAAATAATATAAAATATGGTTGGTAGCTGATAGTTGTTGAAAAAAGTAATAAGTGATAAGATCAGAAGGGACAAAAAATGCTTGATGGAGATTTAATTTAAAATTGCTTATAAATTTTAATATGTACTTAATATAATTGTACATGTACACAATTAATCGTCTTAGTCGTTTTATTATTTATTCTGTGTTGTTTTCTACAACGGGCGAATTAAAATGCTATGAACAAGAGGGGAAATTTTAAGTAAACAAGCAAAATATAAAAAGAAAAGGTCATATAAAATAAATTTTTAGGTTTTATTCCTATTTCAACGTTTATAGTACTAATGACAATTAACTGGTGACTATAATGAGAAAAAACAAACGAAAAGGGGGAGTCACATATTTTCATCATTTCCTTTAGAGAGAAAATCAATTTTTGTGAACGGGGAGGGGGAAGGCGATTGTCCCTGTATCCGTCACTAGTATCTTAAACCATTGGCGCAATTAAGGAGGACTTAGGAGGTCCAGCCACCCTAAAAAAAATCACTCAGATCCTCCCCCTCTATATTTTTTGAAAATTGCTGAAGGTTGACACGTTTAAGCACGTTAACTGTTAAGCCTTTGGAGAACTAAATCAATCAAATAAACATGTTAGCCCCTATAAAATTAATCCTAATTGTATTCAACTGATCAGTCCTCCCCGAAAAAAATTCCTGGCTACGTCACCGATAGAAATATTGAACCAAACAGTAGGAAACGATACAAATGCTTATGTTAACCGAATTTCGTCAACACGGTTAGGATACAACAATATTGACTTGGTTTTATTTCGTTTATTCCTTCTGACGTAATTTCATCGAACCTCTTTGGGATTTATCGCAAAGCGCGACTAGTTGATCAAAACATATAATACACTAAAAAAAAAAATTTGCATAAGAATTTATTAATTATTTCATTTTAACCGATGGAATAATATAGAACGGATAGATTCAAAAAGCAGAAAAATCCGAAGCCGTAGTGTTTCGCATAAAAGGATTCACTCGTCGATTGAAGTACTTTGAGAATTTTTTTAATTTTTTATTTTTTCAAATTAATTTCTCGAACGCAGTTCGAAATTCTGTTTAACCGGAATATAATATTATTATAATGGCTGTTGAAGCGAGAATCATTTATCGACGTCATTTCTCGCCTCGTCGAGTAAATAATAATATCGAGAATTCTCGAGAACCGCGTGTAGAACGATTTCTTTGTAAGCGTTTCGATTTCGAAAAAACACAATTTCCGATTTTCGAAAAGATACAATAATATAAATTCGACGGTGAAACACAACCCTCCGCTCGTATCACAGACGCTCTCGGTTTTCTGGAAACAAAATGGCTTTTGCGACGGTAGTTCTTGTTAGTTTTTCTTCGTTTCGAAACAAACTTTTTAGCGAGATCCAATTTTTTCACACCCCCCCCCCCCCGTCTCGTCGGCAAAATATAATAATTGTTATTCGCGTCGTCGAGCGTTCGCTGCATCGGATATCGAATAATATTGTTAGTATTTCGTTAAGCCGGGCGGCATAAAAAGTCTCGTCGTTTTACTGCTAATGAGTGCAATTTTTTTTTATTTTTTTTTAATTATTCCACGTTGGCTCCGCGACTCGTAAGAAATATATATTTTTTTACAACAAATGATTAATTATAATTTACAACAACAGGTCTCCGAACAAAAACTGATTTACGATTCCAATTTTACTAATCGCAAAAGTTTCTGATTATCACCACTGCCCATTCCCCCTGATCGGCTAGTAAGTTCAGGACACCGCGTCCGGACACCTGTGCCTGTGTAGTAGCTGTAGGATTTAATTTTACCAAAAACATTGTATCGACACGTTATAGCGTTCTCGTAAAATTATGATAAAGCCACTCTGAAATAGTCACCTGATCCAGCTATATATCTTTTATGGGTCAAAGTTTTTTTAATCTTTTATTTTCGCGACAAAGACATATCGTTTTAGATTCTGAACAAAGTGAAGAAGCTAGTGCATTTACAATGATGTTTATTTATTTTTTCTGTGTACAACTTTTCGTATGGAAATACTTGTCCAGAAGTTTCGATCAGCAACTTTTTGAAACCGGATTTGCCACTAGATGGTACTTTAAAGATGTCAATTTTTGAATTTCTCAATTCTTCAATTTTTTTTGTAAAAAACTACCCAAAATTTGACAAAAACGACTCGTTAAGCACAGTTAGAAAATAATACGAGAAAGATTTTGGAGCGAGAAAATTTTGGAAATGTGAAAAAAAAAATTTGGACATTTTTCTGACATTTTTTTTTCATTTGTTCTTAATATTATTAACTTCGTTCGTTCAAAATCGTCTTATTGAAGAAATGATTTATCGTTTCTTTAAAATTTAATACATCCACCAAGAGTTTCACACCCGAGATGCGAAGAATACTCATCGTGCGAAGAACACCCATCGTGCGAAGTATGTCCGGCTTTTTTTTCGTTTAAATACTAATATACAAATGGTACTAATTTGTTACATAATTAAATTGTACATAATTATCTGTTACCATCAGTGTTGAGAACTATCCAAATAAATTTATCAAGATAAAAATGTATTATCTTTTATTTCACATAGATAATTTTCAGTTTAGTCTAAATAAAATTCTAGTAATCTATACGTGTACCTATCTAGATCAGGGCCGTAGAAAGAATCAGTAGCGCCCCTGGCAGAAAACCAAATTTGCGCCCCCCCCCCTCTTCCATTTTTTTAACTGTCAAGATCATAATTAAAAAAAAAAAAAAATCGTTCTGTTGATTATAGCACAAGTATATATTTATTTTATTATACATTTTATATATACATTTTATTTACCTAAATATCTTTTATTATTATAAAAATTGCTTTATTATGTATTAAAATTAAATAATAATAACAGACTAAAAAAACTTTTTATTTTTTTGCCACTCGATGAAATTGCGCCTTTCGTATAATTGCGCCCCTGGCAAATGCCCTTTTGCCAGGGCCTAGCTACGGCCCTGATTTAGATAGTTTATTTAAAATTTGAGAGTAAAAATTTAAAAAGTAATTATTATTGATTATTGTCATTTTTTGATATTTTAAAATTTATATATATATTAAAATATTTCTACACACCTAATACGTGAAAAACTAATGTCTTGGTGAGATTTATTATAATATTATCGTGAATTTCAATATTGAATGTTCGTCATTAGACTCCAGTCGTATATTGTAAACAATTATCATATCTTCAGTAGTTGAAACGTTATTTAGTTAGGTAATACAAATTTTAACAAATGAAACGATGAAAAAAACTCAACAAGATTTTAAGTAGAAGATCAAAATTTGATTTGATTTAACATGAGTATGGTTTGAAATATTTTTAACTTTTAACAGTCTTCTAATTCCAACACTGGTTGCTATGAATATTCATTTTGGAATATTTTACAATCAGAAATATGAGGTCGACAAATTTAAAAATTCTTAACGATATCATACAGTCGTAGGTTAAAGGATATTTAAAATTTTTAAATTGTTCATTTTTTCAATTTTTAAAATTCAATTTATTTTGGAATCGATTTGGAGTCTTAGAATTTGGAATTGGTAAACCGTTTCCGTTTCTTATTTGCTCGTGACGGTGACATCTGTCAGTTTGTTTGTTAGTTAGTTAGTCGAACTCCACAGGTGCAACAAGTTAGGGGCTTTTCTCTGATCATCGTCTTTCGTTCAAACGTTATACTTTTACAAATTATTTACACCGAAAGACATTACTTCTTTGCCGTGGATTTGTAAAATAAATCGATTGTTCACATCTTAATTATCTTATAATAATTGTTAATCAAAATGTGAGTACGTCGCAAAAGTCGATTCACAATGATTTGCCTACTGATCACACAAATGATTCTCGCATGATGTACACGTGGATATCATTTACAGCAGTTTTGAAAGCTACAAGACAATAAATAAAATTTTAATAATCATTTACAACAACACTACTTCAAATATTAATTATATACGATAAAGTATTTAAGTATTTTTTTTTTGGTTTATTGTTCCATCCACTATATTTTATAGTTTAACTTTCACAAAATCAATTACCTGAGCAATTCATATTTAACTATCGGTTTATGTTATAATTATTTTTGATTGGTGTTCATTAAAATACGGTAGAAGAGATATTTAATTATTACTTTTAAACAATAAACGGATAATTATACGGTTAAAACGCGTTACCATTTAAAATAAATGTTATGAACGGTAGGTTTTTTTTGAAAATACCCACGAGTGCTGTTGTTGAAATGAATAGGTATGAATCATCGATTTAAATCGAATACTTAATCTTAGATGGCGTGCGTCAATTAATTGGTATGAAAACCAGGTCCGAATTTAAACGTTTACTACCCTTAGCAAAATATTCGAACTACCCCCCATATACATAAAATAACTTCCATATATGTCTGTGAGTATAAATTTGAGAAAATGCGAAATTTTTTTTAATGAAATATCTACTTCTGACGAACAAAACAAATTAAGAATAATAACAAATGCTAGAAGAGCGTCCAATTTATTTCATCCGCATTTGAATGATTTATATTTATCGTTTTTTATAAAATTCATTGGGATAAAATGGAATATAATAAAAGTAATCAGTGATAATTTTAAAGTTCTGCATTTTCTCAGTCAATTTTTGTGTTTTCTTCATTTCGAAATTATTGTGAAAAAAAAAAAAACTTAAGATTTCAATCTACGTTCCAAGTGTCATAGAATCTGACGTCAAGACTACTTACTTATTATGAAAAATATATACATGGCAGTGTGAGTAAAATTTTTCTTCGTTTTAAAATCATCGCGAGGGGTGAAACCACTTCCCTCCCCTTAGTGCACACACGGACAGCGTCGACTATATATATATACGCGCTGTAAGTGCATAAACCAGTAGTATATTTTGTTATTTAGCTAATAGAAGAATTGAAGAAGAAGAGAAAAAAAAAAACCAAAATTAAATTGTTTCACAAAATTAAACTAATGCTGCGGTGCGGAAGTCGCGTGAAATTATTTTCATACGAAAAATTGACGGATCGCATGATATCATACGATTCCGCGAATTTGAAAACTCGTACTTGAATTTGTGACAATTAATAATATTCAGACGAATCTCTATATTATAATATCTCATTGCTCGTATATATATATATATTGCGCCATCTCGTATTTTATTTATTTATTTTTTTTTTTTTGTACAACATACTGTGTAAGCGCGTTCGATTTTTCGTTCCGTTTTCTATTCGTCAAACGGTTCGTTAGCATTTTTGACGTGTGTGTTTTTGTTTTTTTTTTTTTCGATCGATAACGTATCATATAAAAATCCAAACGTTAACCGCACGAAGCAATCGTTTAGAATTAATATTTAAGTATTATTATTATTATTATTATTTTTTTTTTTTTTCATTTCAGAATGAAAACCACAGAATAAGTCATAAGTCATCCGATTTACGTGCACGGTCGACGTGAATTGAGATAAATCGAGTTTTCCCGTTCCCCGTAATTTTCTCGGTCTTTGCCAGTCACCGCCACCTCCCCCTCCCCGGACAAAAATACGCGCGATTCATTCCAATCAAGCTCGCATAATATATATATACATATATACAAACGAAAACGCGTGTGCCGGTGATGTTAAGCGCGAGAAACGTGTTTTGTCGCACACATCTGTGTACAGTTCCCAGTCGCCGAAACCGATCATTATTCTATACCTCACATACATATTATGTATTTTAAACGATAACTCTGACACCTGATAATTACAGGATTTATGAGTTTTAATAATAATACGCGTCGCCCGCCGCCCGAGAACGTATCGGCGGTTTATCATCATCAATGAGTAATGAGTCTATGGCTCGGGGAACTTAAAAAGTACTAGATGTGCATGCACTTATGCGCTTAAAAAAGTACAATTATGCTCTAAAAATATGCACTTTTTTTTTTTATCAAACAAAATTTTCATAATTACAAGTATTTTATTAATCAATGCCCATACTAAATACTATTAAGTAAGTGGATTCAATGAAGCTCCGTAGATAATCTCAAAAGAGTTTGATAAAAATGTAAAATCAACTCACATTTCCAGAAATAAATATACAAAATAAAACAATTGCTTGAAAAACGTTTCATGAATTGAATTAATTTTCTTTTAAAATTTTTCCATTTAATTATATATATTTATTTATTTATTTATTTATTTATATATACGGACGTTAGTCCTAAAACATAGTGTAACAAATTGTGCGTGAAGAAT
>JAIPRM010013390.1:0-11465 GCA_025469315.1 Stegophylla sp. TES_Ste_2020 | reverse complement strand
TTTTTTTTTCTCATTTATTTTTTATATTATTAACTTCCCTCGTTCAGAATCGTTTTATTGAAGAAATGATTAATCGTTTCTTTAAAATTCAATACACCCGTCAAGAAAATCCCACCCGTCGTGCGAAGTATGTCCGGATTTATAGAAATCGTTTATCACCAACAGAATTGTAAAAAAAAAATAGAAAAACTGTACGTTCTTATTTTTTTATTTTATTTTGAATACAATATAATTTGGGGTGGAAATATTTTTGTTTTTTTTTTCTCCTGGTGCATTTCTGGAAGAAGCATTATGGAAATTATTATTGCCATCCCGCCGCCGTTTACTTCCGCGGTCGCAGCATAAAAAAAATAACGATCATTTTTATATTGTTTATTTCCCTACGGCTCTTTATGGACCATTGAAGACGGACCCGTGATTTTTAATAAATATGCATATCAAGGGGAAGCGTTTTCAAAATACTTTTTTTTTCCCCACTACCGTTCGAATACGCGCTTCTTTTACTTAGCAAGGTCATCATTCGTTTTTTTTTTTTGTTTTTGTTTTTTCTATGTTCCCCTCGGTGGTGGGGGCCACCTTTCACGAGGGCGCGAGAAAGACCGCATTGTGTTTCAGGACTCTGACCAAAACCGTCACCAAATATAGACCAATTAGCCGGTGGAATGCTTTTTGGTCGTCATGCATTTAGTGTGTGGTATTTTTGTTTAACCGATTATATTGGTCAACGTCTCAAGGCTGTAGCAGTACAGTGAAAAAAAAAATCTATCTTATTACCGTCAATTTCATATTGATTTGTCAGTCAAACACTGTAAATATGATGTGTGATGTTAATAATAATTGTTTTTGTCAAACCCAAATTACAAGGTTTCATCGAAATCGATTTCCCCGGCACATAATATGTGATATGTGTATTATCAAAACAAAACCACGTACGGCTTGTGTTAGGAGTTAAATTCGTTCGATTCAATAATAATTGTTGCAACGGTGTACACTGTTATGTTTTGAAATCCAGAAAAGTCACGTAACGAGTGAAAACGATTTTCAGAGTGTATGTAAAAGATTACCCTGGGATTTTTGAGGGAAATTCGGTACTACAGTGTTATATATAATAATAATAATAATAATAATTTATTTTAACTGAAAATAATTTCAAATTTCTTATTTACATAGACAGTAATATAGTTAAACATAATATTTTGTGTCTTAATTAAATTTAATTACAATTTTTCAAAGATAAGTTATCTAGGAAAAATATTACTCTACAATATAATAAAATAAACATACGAAATTTGATCTTAATAATAATAATAATAATTATAATCAGAAGATAATACATTTTGAGCATTTTGTCGGATATAGAAATATACAATACATAATACAGTAAAATATACATACAGGGAATAAGGTTGGTAAGCTGAAACAACACTAGGATAAGAAGGAATACAATGAAAAGCTTTCACAAAATATAAACTACTGCAATATGTTTCTTTAATAAGTTATAATAATATTATTATGTGTAGGATTTGTATAAAATGTGTAATTGTTTTTTGAAATAAAAACTATAAAATAATATCAGTTAAAATGACCTGATCATAATTTTAGTTCAAAGCATTTAAATTATGGAATATTTTGGATTTATAATATCATCAACATTTTTTTTTTAATTAATAATATTTAAATCGGAAATTGGTATATTATTACCATAAATCACATAGTGTCAAACATATTCGATAAATGAAATAAAAAAAATAAAAATTTATTTTTTTATATTATTAACTTCCCTCGTTCAGAATCGTTTTATTGAAGAAATGATTTATAGTTTCTTTAAAACTCAAATACACCCGTCAAGAGAATCCCACCCGTCATGCGAATAACACCCATCGTGCGAAGTATGCCCGGCTTTTTTTTAAATATTGAAGTATATATATATATCTTTTATTGTTTCATTTATATTTGTAAGTATTCCATTTCCGTTTTCTTTCTAACACGTGCTGACACACATATTGTATAGAACGTTCTCGTGGCGATGGAGGAGCATATTTTTTCGTTACATTCAATTTTCGCTTTTGACTTTGTTACAAGGGAACGCAATATTTTTGGACAGTCTTTTTCTTCATTCTATATGTGGACGAAATGAATTATTGACCGGATACTATGCGTGCATTCATTAGACACAGCAAAAATACCCGTGAATAGCATAAAGTCGTCCGTCCTACCTTTTGTCATCTATGCCAGGTGACTCGAGAACTACTGTATAAAATAGGGCGTAATATAAAATGAAAAAAAAAAAAATCCAAATAACCTTCTAAACGGTTGAAGAGCATTTGAACCCACTGAATGCGACCGCGGTTTTATATAAACGCCCCATGATTTTTTTCCTCAACACGCCTAATTTAAAGACAGTGCAGTTGTCAACGTTACTGCTAAATAATTATTATTTCTCTTATTTGTGAATGATAAACTGTATATTTTCTCTTGTAGATACACGATTTTTTATTACAAAGAATAGAATTCGGAACAGATATTTATGTACTTATTTATTTAATAATATACGCCCCATACAGCTTTTGAATACAATTTTTAAATGATGGTAGAATTTTAATTAATGTTTACAATTATTAAAAGGACAAAGTATTTGAATAAATGACAAAAACGAAGAAGAAAATAACAATTTATAAAAATTTATAAAAAAGAGAAGGAGGGATTCAATAGTATGAGTGTGTGTGAATATAACATATTAAATATAATTACATTATATTATTTATTTATTGTTAGCATTTATTAGAGTATATTTATATTATATAGTTAACAAATTTGGTGTACTGCGATTTTACGCGTATAAAAACAAATACACACAATTTCTATTTTCTTTTCCCTTAAGAAAATTCTCATCACATACATATTTCACCCCCAACTACAACACGCAATAAATACGCGTTTATTGTACCATATATATATAACGAAGAAATTGAAAATAAACTATGTACATGAGGGCGGCATAGACAATTTCCACACAACAGAATATACTATATATATATAGATATTCACTCTCCCTGGAGCCCCAAAGAATAGGGCGCAGAGAGATGAAAAAAAAAAAAACAAAAAACTTCAAGAAATAAATGATAGAAATGAGTCATTCTTGTAAATAATTACGTACTTACTTACCACAACGACTTAATCCGATATTCGCTACCGAGTTTCGTAACAAAGTAACATTAATGTTTGCTAATTTATTTTAGTGTTATAGTGAATACTTATTTGATAAAATAGACATTTTTTTTTTTTTTTTTTATGCGTTTGTTTGGACACTTTCCGTTTTATATGGCATACACGAAGGCGCTAAACTCTATTTATATTTTTGTTTCGTCTTTTCGGGACTGTAAAAAGTTTTCGCGCGTCTTAACGTCACATTGGTTTTACCGTTTGATAAAATATGTGATTACGAAAATTTGCGTTGTTTCTTTTTTTTTTTTTTTTACATCAGACGACTCATGTACAGGGTGATTCATTAAGCATGTTCATCCTGTTTCTTTGGTCGTAAAAATAGAAAAATTTGAATTTTTTTTTCTTTGGAATTTTCAAGTTACTATGAAAACTATGTTCTCTTTGAGTTTTTTTTTCTCGCGTCACGTTAAGGATGCCCTGGAGTAATACAAACTTTTTTTCCATCAAATGACACCGCCTCCTTATTTTGACTACGGAATTTTATTCGGTTACTTTTTCTGTGAATTTTGAAATGTAAAATAAAAATTCGAACAAACAGTTATGGAATTATTTAAAATTTCGTAGTTAAAATAGGGGAGGGGATGCCATTTGAAAAAAAAACAGGTTGTATCACCACAGTACATATTTAAAGTCAACGTAAAAAAAAAAAAGTGTTATGGAAAACATAGTTTTTATAATAAGCTGAACATTTTCAAAAACAAAAAACATTCAAAAATTTTTCATTTTTACGGCCAAAAAACAGGGAGTGTGCGTGCACAATGAATCACCCTGTATAGCGCATAAATTTCAGTCGCGTTATAATTCATGCACTGTGTCTCCAACAACATGAATTAATAGTCGGTATTGTTCCCCTATTAGAACACCCTATGAGGGGTTACTGAACTCGAACCTAACCACCTGCTCGGGGTTCCCTAATCAAAATTCAACAATCCTTCGGCGCACTCCAACTTTAGTTGCTATTTTACATCGGTACTTACAATGCCGAGACACAATCGCAATTCTCGAATAGTTCCGCAGGCGATCGCGATTCAAAAACGAGAAATCCTAAGGTCCGCGAGATAATTTGAACGATAACTAATTTAACGCGTTCATTCATGGCCACGTGTCGAAACGAACCGAACTATAGATAATATGATATGTATTATATTTATGGTTAAAAAAAGACTAAATGATTAAAACTCTAAGTTTTTCCGTATCAAAGTAATTATTTTTGTAAGTGAACCAGCAATATACAAAATATATAGAATCTAAAATATTAATTAAAACTACCTGTTTGCTGCTTATTCAATGTCCTGTGTTTTAGATAAATTTCAAAACAAAAGGGCTGTGGTTTATAAACTGATTTATTCGCTAACAATGAATTAATTACGATATTTAACCCACCTCGTATTCATGACACTCGAGGGTAACACGTAAAACCGCATTGTAAGCCGAAACCTGAGCTCAAAATTATTGTCTTTACAAAGAACACATTTCAACCACTTTGGGTTTCAGATCGTGTTAACATATTTTGATATTACTTACTATACGCTGTGTGCATTGCACCGAATTCAATAATTTTCTTTTGTACATGTCACGGGTAATGTGTACCAAAGCCCGGTCAATGTATAAAATGCCCAAATTCAATGATAAATGTTATCTTTGTTTTTGGACAAAGTATTGAAAGTTTTGAATAATGACTTCTTTAAAATATCACTTGGCTGATTTATGATTTGAAAATTATTATATATGAAACTTCAGGACAAATATTTCTTTATGAAAAAGTGTTTCCATACGTCATGTTTATTTTGCAGTTAGTTTATAATTATACACTTTTTTTTCCTTTTTTTTTTTTTTTTTTTTTTTTCTTTCGGAAGGGTTTAAATCCCTTAAACCCTCCCCGTAACTACGCCACTGAACTAGTTTATAATACACATTCAGTAGTGCCCAATTTTGATGAGTATTTTGTACAATGTCCGATTTATACACTTTGACCCTACGAATAGACTACATATGTAGTCTATTCGTATTCGTTTATTTGTTTTTTTTTTTTTTTGGTAAACTATAAGTAAATCAAACCACAACAGTAGTACTGTACGGATATATTATAATAAGTCATATTCTGTGCTTGACCGTCCCTTTCAAAAATAAGTATGAAAAGAGCCCAAAACTCATTGGGAAAATGTCTAAAATGGTTTTGATTCAATTATTTCTTAAGTATATATCGGTGTGGGACAGAGTAATTTCGTCTTAATTGTATATCAAACAAACAAATAAAAAAAAAAAAAAAACCCAGTTCTTATTGAGGAGTTTTTTTTTTTTTTTATCAATTTATCAACGAATGAAAAAAAAAAAAAAAAAACCCCCCGACATAAAGAAAAGACGAACCCTATTACGACGATGTGGCGGAAAGAGGGAACCGTCGCCTCTGAATTTGGTTATCGACCCATCGCGCGTAATGGAACGTGCGTTGCGGAAACCGAATGGCATTACTTTAAATTGGACCCTTTCGCTAAAACTCTGGCGAAAGTAGCATTATTTCTGATTGATCGATTCTTGTACATGTATATACGTGTGCATTCGTGAGCATGTGAACAGATATTAAATTACCATTGTTGTCAAAACCATATATGGTGTATAGATTTTTTTTTTTTTTATGTTTCCAGTTTTCTTTTACTATATTTTAAATAGACGCTAAATCACACTAAATTTTGCCAAAACGTTTCTAATATTATTGTCTATCTATGTTTGAGTTTTCATAAAGTTTGGATTAAAAAAAGGTGTTTCTTATTGTTTTTTGAAAAATTTTGGCTAGTTTTTTTGAAAAATTTTCAGAATACAATAAAAAAAAAAAATTCGAAAAATGACCTCTTTAAAGTACCATCTTTAGAGCAGTGATACTTCATATTTTTTAGGATCGCGACTGATGATCTTACATTAACAAAATAAAACTAATTTATTGCTTCTATTAAATAATATTAATTGATTGATTTATTATGAGTATAATTTACAAATGTGCAAATGTGTCGTTAATTGATAGTGGAATTTGATTAAAAACGTATATTTCTTAAAATCTAAATACAATTGAGAGACTTTTCGTGGCAAAATGTCCACATCGCAACATACAATTTGAGAAACACTGATCTAGAGGAAAATCTGGTTTGAAAAAATTGCTGGTTGTAACTTTTAGAGAGTACGAAAATATGTATACATAAAAAAAACGATCATTGTAAAAACACTAGCTTCTTCATTTCGTTCAGATTCAAAATATGCATTTTTATTTTCTATTTATTATGTAAATAACAGTTTAAACTAAAAACGAACTTTTTTTTTGTTTTGTTCCTTCTGATTCCATAATTTTAATGCTTATACTATAACAACACAAAGTCGGTGACCAGATTTCATAAAAGTACATAGAAAAAATAATTTCAAGTACAACACTGTTATTATTCTTCACCAACACTATAATTCTTGATGTCATGTGTATAATATATTATTAATCCTGATAGAGATATGTTGTCTATAATAATAAAACGTGTAACTACCTTGTCGATGTGGCTAACAATGTGCACAATATCCAATTGAATTCCATATTATTTAGACATTGTTATCATATTGGCCGCTGAAGTCCAAAGTCATCAACTGGAGTTTGTATTATTGTATTCTACGCGTGAGACGCATTCAAAATATTTGAAAATTTCAATGATTTTTTTTTTTTCAATTATCCGACAACGTTCAGTATGCGTCAGAAATTAACGATCCCGTTATATCTGTCTGTGCACACTTACACATTTTTCGGAATCAAAAAATTCAAAATAAAATAAAAATGACGTGTTTTCCTAGTTTTTCAAGTACATACTTGCAAGTAAGACGCGATGGAAATGACATTAATTTTTTTTTCAAAATGAAAAAACCGAAATATTGATTTATTGAGCTGAACTTTGGCAACGGCATTGCAGCAGGACATTGTCGTGTGGAATTGACGTGGGCAAAAAAAAAAAAAAAATGTTTTCACACAGATATCCTGGGATAAGTACAAATCTCGCTATACCGTCGGTTGCTGCGTGTATAGAGAGATTCGATTGGATGGTGACGTCTATCACGTGTATGACATAATATAGAAAAGCAAACACGAGGTGATATTACTATGGTTTTTTTTTTCTTTCTCGGTGTTCAGTTGCTCGCATTTTTTTTTTTATTTTTCACATCCCTTTCGATTGAAAAACGTGACTTGTTTTATCGCAGTGCGGCGTCGTCACCGGTGGTGTCGTCACGGCCTTTTGGCGAAATTGGATCCGTGTGCGCGGGGAACGTGGGTGGGGGGGATTGTAATGGAAGAGAGGATTATAAAAATATACCGAGGGAAAAGCACATTATGTGTATTAACGATAAATCGAAAATTCGTAGATGGTTTTTATGAGCGTCCAGAGTACTGTGAGCCGAACGACCCGGAGGAAGGGTCGGGGGGAAAATTCAATAAAACCAAATTTGTCCGTTCTTCTCGTTGTCGTCGACCTCGTTGTTGTTATCTACTACTACTACTACTACTACTACTACTACGCTATGTAAATGAGAACGTTATCAAATTAAATAACGGACATACTGTTATGTTTCTCATAAATCATAATTAGGGCTAGGAACTTGTAGCTCTAAAAAAAAACTTAAAATATGTATGTCTAAAATAATCTCTTATAAAACATTAATTTTACTGTAAAAATTCAAAATATTTAAAAATTGTATTGTAAGTATAATATATTTTAATAATATGTTTTCTGAATTCTTCTTCTATTATTTATGAAATTTCTTATTTTTTTTTTTTTTTTTTAATCTTTATTATTCTTTTTTAAGCAAATAAAAATATCAAATAATATTCAATCTCTTCGGTTATTCGGGGAAAAATTTCCCAATACCAAGAAAACTCAAAATAAATATTGAAAAATAGATGGAACATGCACTTATATCGAAAAAAATATGTTAAACAATATCAATATAAATGTAAAAATTAAAATAAAAACCATTTCAAGTGAATTTTATACTATGATTTTTGGCATTTTATATTACATTTTTTGAGGTTTTTTTAATGCATTAAATTCACACAGCCCTAGTTATCGCGGAATACTGTAACGTGTGTATGAGATTAAATCTTTTAAGAAAACCACTCTTGTCAACTGCTAAACGTTGCCTATGTGTATTTTATTTGGCAGATGTTTTCACATCTTTGTATACTACGCGAGTATGTGCGCCCATTTTCGAGTACTCTTGAAGTTCATCATCTGTATACTCGTGTTTCTTCGCAGGGACAATAGAAATACAAAAACGGTCTACTGGAATAAAACCAACGACCCTTTTGTTGTAAAATGTAATTCTGTTTATCGATTGACGTAAACGACACGACTGACTATAAGCAATCGTCGTATCTTATGCAAACGAGGTTTTCGAAATGAACATCATAATATTATAGTGTAAAGTATAACATTATAAATAATATGTACGCACACAATGAGATATGTATTTCGTTCAATTGTTTTTACTTTTATAATTTAAAACGTTCACAAATTTTAAAACAAAAGCCATCTTGGCGTTGTTATTGCGATTGAACAAAATACAAATCACTAAACAGAAATATTATTTCGTCCTATGTATATCATATTATATTGTACCAAAAGTAGCATTTAAAATATATAATATTTAAAAATCATATATAAACACACACGCACACAAGAAAAATGTTATGACGTAGTAACACACGCACAAAAATAATTGCAATCTCGCAGGTGAAATATTTCACGCGTAATCATTTTTCAAGAGTTATATTATATAGCCGGTGGATCTCAGTGTTTGTAACGAGTTCGTGATTTTTATTCTACCCCAAGGATATAATACGCGTATTTACGAGTGGTAATTAATGACCTTTTGGTTTGAAACGTTAATTTTCGTTACGATAACATCACAATAATATGTATTATAATAACGTTATGCCCGCCATGTGATTAGTCAATTTTTTTTTTTTCATACCGCTGACATTTCGTTCACTAATGTTTTTTTTTTTTTTGGCTAATCTATTGCAGGAGGAGTAGGCAGGTAGGTGTACATCTGAAAACGTAAAAATATCTATCCCGAAACGGCATGCTGCAGTACCGTTAAAAAAAAAAACTCTGTAGAATATTATTCGGGGGAATTATTAGTCGATCTGCACTCTAGTAGTAGATACATATCGGGAATTCGTTAAAGTTTTCGATTAATCATCATCGTGTATTATTATGTACCTAGTACAAATTTGGCCCTTATAGGTTGGTATATACTAGGGTGACCATATTTGAGAAAGTAAAATACAGGACAAAAATATTTTTCATAATATTTTTAAATAAATAAGTATTTATTACATATACGACACGAAAGTATCATTTTTAAACTACCCACTATAGATTAAATTTAAACACATAAAAACATTATTTTGTAAAACATAAAATAACATAATAAAACTAATTTGATACTCTTTAAAATTTCTTCAAATCCTTTATTCGTGCATATTGTGCATACTTTACTTTGTAAAAAAAAAAATCTTGTTTTTTTCATTTTACGATGATTATTATAATTATTGATCTAATGGTATCTTAAAGATTTCTAGATTTCTTACATTATTTTATTCGATAAATTTCATTTCAAAAATTTCAAATCAACAGCAAGTCAAAAAACGGGATTAATAATATGGGACCCTGTGGTATATATATACCGTACTCGAGGTGTTGGGGGAGGAGGTGCACGATAATATCATATATTATAAGTATATCGTATATATGTATTTATTTATTATTATATGCGTGTACACAAACTCACGCGTGTGCAGTGAGTGTAGGACAATAACAACAATAATAATGATAGCTGTAGTGTCTCTTCTCTCATGTCCAATGTACAACCTTCACGGGCGCAAGTTTTCAAGGTACCCGGGGACACGATCGGTGCCCGCTTATAGAACCACCGTCGGCTCTGCAACACTCGGTGTAATATAACTATGTTTTTTATAGTATTTTTAGTGGTGGTACACACACACACACACACGTGGATCCTGCGCGGCTGCGGCGCTTCCTGTTTTGCACGCACTGTGACGTCAACAGACGTGTATATAATAACTTTTAGATCTATGTATGCTAAAGCTTGACAACGATAGGTCTAAGCGTTTATTATTATTATTATAACTATATAATATTATATATATATATATATTATCTTTTAAATTTTAATCGTACAAAGAAAAAACACAATAATATTATATTAGTTTCTAACCGCACTCGGTATCGCATCGTGCTGTAATATCGTGTATTATTATTATTATTATTGTCGTCGTACATAGGCACCCGAAGGTCGGGGGGGGGAGGGTGGGCAAGATAAAGCGTTTTCCCCCTGGATCCTTATAATCAAACACGAGACGTAAAAATTGACAATAAAAATAACAGCCAACGCCTTTTTCAACGAGAATTATTATAGAACATTAAGAACAAATAATACAACACTTTAGTCATATTTTAAATAATTTCTTTATTTATTATTCTTATAGAATTAAAAAAATAAATAATATCAAACAAAATTGCAGAGTTGTAATTTTTCTTGTACTAGGTTTCTTGTATAAGAGAAATAATTTGTAGGTAAGTTTATACAAACTACTATACTCTAATTTTCATTTATATTATCTGTATGTTGTACTACTTGAATTTAATATTTTGAATTTTGCGCTTCGTCTGGACAGCTATTTGACAATCGTCGTCATTATGAATTTAGAAGAAAAAAGTCCCTGAATAAAAAAATAATTTGGTAATTAAATTATGTATACATTTATATATTTATATTATAAATAATAGTCACAATTGTATATATAGATGGTAGTTTATAGGTTTATATTATAATCAAATTGTAAAAACAATATTTTTCAAATGTTTAAATGTAATAGTGGATTCGGTAAAATATATCCATATTTAATCAGTTTTTGCAATTGTAATTATCTTTGTATCAATATTACAGTTTTGATAATTTTACCTTATATAAAAAATATGTTATTTATATAGTATAACAATATCACAATTTGAATAGAAATTAATAAAATTAGTTTTATTTACTTTTAGATTCTGAACGAAGTGAAGAGGCTTATGATTTTACAATGATGTTTATTTTTTATTTTTTATTTTTTCTTTTTTTTTTTTTTTTTCTCTTTCTGTGAACACTTTTTCGTATAGAAATACTGGACCAAAAGTTTCGATCAATATCTC
>JAIPRM010013389.1:0-11465 GCA_025469315.1 Stegophylla sp. TES_Ste_2020 | reverse complement strand
ACCTCTTTAAAGTACCATCTGGGTATGATTCCGGTTCTTTAGAGATATTGATCGAAACTTTTGGTCCAGTATTTCTATACGAAAAAGTGTTTCCAGAAAGAGAAAAAAAAATAAAAAAAAAAATAAATAAATAAATAAACATCATTGTAAAATCATAAGCTTCTTCACTTCGTTCAGAATCTAAAAAAATTAAGAATTGAGAAATTTCAAAAATGACCTCTCTAAAGTACCATCTAGAGGCAAATCCGGTTTCAAAAAGTTGCTGATCGAAACTTTTCGACTAATATTTCCATACGAAAAGTTGTACACAGAAAATAAAATAAAAAATAAATAAATATCATTGTAAAAATCACCAATTACGTAGATACATTAATATTATAGTGTTCAAATGATATGTTTGTAATCACTCATTAGTCGTGTTTCTCTTAGTATGAAATTATTCGTAATAGCACACACACATCTTTTGTGATTGTTATAATATAATAACAGTACCTACATTTTTATGATAAAGAGTAGCTTTAATGTTTTTCCGATTCTGAGCAAAGGTCTGATTCGGAATTGTTTTAACCTCTAACAATATCATTTTTTTTTTATTTTCTCTAGTGAACAAAATCGCCTTCGGGTGTTATAATTATATTCCTTCACCTTAATTTAATAGTAGCATAAACGCGTTCTATTCTGTAATAATATTAATTTAATAACAATTTTTCATAGTCCCGACTCTCGGGGAAAACACAAAAACAAAATCATTAACCGATTACGTCTTATCATATTCTATTCTTATATCGTATTTATGTGTTTGATAATGTGCATATTGTTATGTCATAGGTAAATAATAAAATATATAGTTCATCGGACATTCAAACAGTGGAGTAAAAAAAAACTCGAGTTTTGCCATTCGCACAGGTGTTTAATAAAATGCCTAGATGATGAATAATAACATCTAATAATGAATTACTAAAACATTTCCATTAGGAGTTTGACAAAAAAAAAAAAAAGAAAGTTGAACTTATGACTTATAGATTCTCCGCTTATAGGATGTGATACATTTTTGGTGGGTATATTGGATTTTACAAAAACATGATAAATAATTTTTTCAATAAAAATATTAATAATTATTAGAAACGATCGTTTTGAAGTTCCGGTTCTTTCTTCATCACAATAATTTATTATTACTGCAAGTTAATTAATTTTTTTTAATAACAGAATAATCCATGTCTGTTTTATTATTCGTGAGAATTTTATCGATTTTGCTGTATTTGAAAATGATTATAGGGACTTATAATTTTAAAAGCGCAAAAAATAATGCTAAACTTTAAAATAAATTTAGTAAGCATTATAAATCGCGAAATTGCGTTTAATATTTGCTATAATTACGATGTGTTAACTTAAGTTTGTCCTGTGGCGATACGAACTTTTTTTTTATCAAATTGCTACCCTCATAATAATAATTATAACCGTGAAATTTTATTTAGGTAATTTTTCTGTGAATTTTGAGATATATTGAAATCAAAATTCGAACGAATAGTTTTTGAATTATTCATATTTCAGTATTAAGGTTAATATTATCTCGGACACATTTAGATATTACGTAATTGTTATGAATATACACGTTTAAGTTTTAATCAAAAATATTTAGTCGAAATGTTCATAAATCATATACGTATTACGTGAACGTGATTAAATTTTACAGTGTTGGGAATTAATTAAGTGTTAGCAGTATAATTGCATTATAGATGTGATACTTTGGTAACTAAAATATATGTATTCAAGAGACTTATTATTCTTAATACTTTAATAATTGAATAATTCGAAAATTGCTCGTTAGAATTTTGATTTCAGAGTACATAAAAATTCACGGAAAATTGACCTGAATAAAATCCTGTACTTTAAAAAAAGGAGATAGACATTTGAAAAAAAAAATGTTTATATTACCACTACAGTGTTTATATTATCATCTTTAAGGTGATATGAAAAAAAAAAAAAATTTAAGGAAAACATAGTTTTTATAGTAACTTGAACACTCAAAAAAAAAAAAAAAAATTTTTTTTGAATTTCTACGGCCATAAAAGGGGGTAAACGTGCTTATTGAGTCATTATTATTTTTTTGAGTGAAAAATTCTCATGGTGCGAAGTATGCGACTGGCTTTGGTAATATTCGTCTAAATTTTTTTTTCTTTTTAATCATTCAATATTACTCGTATATTATACCTATATAATTTTTATTGACGCTTTTGAATTTTTTAAAAATAAACAAATAAATAATATTGTATTACAGTTATGAAAATTGTTGGATAAAAATTTAAAAATAGTCACAAAATGCAATATATATTTTACACTGTATCTTTTTTTATTCTCCTAAAGATGGACATATGATTATTGTGGTGGGTCGTCGTCAAAAGTGAAAAATTTCCAAAATGGGTCGACACAGTAATACAAATTTGGGGACTTCCATATTATACCAAAGCGATGGCGACAAAGTATGACGTATAATAATAATTCCGCTCTCGTTCTCTGTTACGGTATTATAGTGTTTTTGTTAATGAATAATAATAATCCTTCTCGAAAGAACGAAACGCTAAAAATATTTACAGTTGTCCTCGGTTCGATAAAAATCGTGAACACGAACACACACCTGCACTCACTTCAAAAAAAAAAAAAAAAAAAAGTGTAAAACTCGGTCAGCGGCGTCGTCATTATTTGTGTTTTTATTCTTACTATTTAATTATTATTATTATTATTATTATTATTATTTTCACCGTAGTCTGACCGTCTACTGCATTGGTTCCCAACTCAGTGCGGACCACTTAGGTGAATTTATCACCATCATGGACCACCAGTAAATTTTCCCCCTCCCTTACAAACAATTATTTTTAACTTTTTAATTGACACCAGACTAATTTAGTAAGAAAAAGTGATAAAAATCCAAATTCCAATATTTTAACGACATGAAAATAAAATAATAGAAATTTTAATGAATTTGTTCTTACTCAAATTTGAAAAAAATGCAAGTTGAAATAATTAAAACATTTTTAATCCGTAAAGCTAAGTTTAAATTAATAGGTAATGTAGTTTATTAGCATACGCTAATTTAACTAGGTAGTTGTGTAGGATCCTCTAATTATGATGTTACTCAACACAAGACGCATATCGTCTGAACTCGAAAGAATTCAAACGATTTCTTTATTTGTGATTTTGATTAATAAAGAAAAAACTCTTTCCTTTTTGAAAGACAACATGTGATTGAAAAAACTATGAGGAAACGTAAGGCTATTTGGCGAATATTTGGATATCCCATTACTCCTTTACACTAAAACAGTCATTCTGAAGTTCGATAATTTTTTCTTGAATTTAATCAATATCATCAAGAAGATTCTCAACGTTAATAATGAAAGGATTTTGAATTAATTTCATTACAGCTTAATTGATTAATATACCATGTTTTGAAAAGTATAGAGTCAATTCCTCCTTAAGGATTTGTAGATATTCTACTACAATATCCTGTACACTTTGCTCGTTAAATTTGTTTATTCACCTATATTTAATTTAAAAAATCGATACATATGTCAAAAACTCTTTGGCAGCGTGGATCATTTGAGATCAGCTCAAGGACCACAGGCGGTCCGCGGACCACCAGTTGGGAACCACTGGTCTACTGCAACGTTTTGTACATAATAACATACTATACCCACAACAATCTCTTAACCTACATACAAACATTATCTGGTTTTAGTAATAAAACACTATAATATAATTATTATATTTACTAATCGTATAACTTCATTACGTTCGACTTGTTCTATTACGATGTACCCCCTCTCAATCGATTCAATTAACGCTTCCGTTGCAGTTTCATATTTATAATAATACTATGCACTAGGTACAAGAAGTATACTTTTAATTTCACTCATTGCATGTGTTGTGCGCGTTCTTTCGGTTATTTTGTATAAAAACTACGACAGTAATACGATTACATTTTATAATAATAGTTGACGACGACAAATAAAATATAACATTATACAGGGCCTGTATGATACCAGTTGATTTTCTAAATTTTTTATCCGAACACAATCGCCGGTGGCGGTGTACATTATGCGCTTGCGTTTTTTGCCGTTTACTGATTACTGTATAATTGATCTATAATAATATTCAAGTATAGGGTTTTTATGCAAATTTACCGGAACACATCAATCATCAAAATGACCAATTCGTTGTTTAAAGTCGCGAAACTAAAAGAAGGATCACGTGTACTAATTAATAAGCATCGAAATATGTAAGTACCCACTATTAATTATTGTTGTTACACACATAAATCTATTGAATATGTTTTGGGGCACAAAAATTAAAAAAGTTGAGGGTTTTTTTTTTCGATTTTCTAAAGTGGAATAGGTTTTACAAAACAGCGTGTTTCGCGGCCTTTACTTATTTTTTTTTTCTCGTTTTCGCGAACAAATCGTTAATGATAGAAAACAATATTAGTATCCATCTAAAGCACCGTGCTACAAGAATTTTCCACCGAAAACATACGATAAACTGTGAACGTATTGATGCGTTTTCGGTTAAAAAAAGTCTATTCAGAAAAAAATTAACATCAGTGGAAAACTTTTGCTCTGCTCAGAATATTTGAAATCTTTAAAGATTAGTTTTTAGAAGTCGAATTTAAATATTGTACGTAAGCGTTTACTTACAATTTTGATTTTGTAAAATACTTACTTTATTTTTGCAATTGAAAACTTTTAATAAACATTTCATCGCGAGTATGATCAACACGATTTGATTTTTTGGACGTAATAAATAGTAAAAAGCCTGACATACTTCGCACCGTGGGATGTATTCTTCGCTCCTCGGGTGGAATATTCTTCGTGGGTTAATAATCATTTAATAGGTTTTGATTAAAAGAAAAAAGTTTTACGATAATATTATTGTTCAATTACGATTATCGATATTTTTCCAGTAAGTACCATAAATACTAGTGTATAGAATGAAGTTCTTAAAATATGTTGAATGAGTTACCAAAATTAATTCAGGTCAATTTCAATATCGCATGAATCTTATAATGAAATCATTCAATGTCTACTACCTTAAATACCTGAGATCCATAAAAAAAAAAAAAAAAAATGTTTTTTAACAAACTTAAGAACAATACCTATCTCGTTGGAAGAAAAATTGTAGTTAAAAATAAGTGTTGAAAAAATACAGTTCTGATTTTAAATCACTCGCATTGATGGATAACTGGGTTTAATAAACCTTAGAAGACGAATCTACTGCTTTTGATGTATTATAATGTTGTTGGAGTTTTATTTTTTACCAAGGTCGCTGAAAAGCTATTAAAAGTCAAAGAGTTGCACTACCCCCTGTCTTGTAAATCGTAAAATCGCGAAAAAAGTACCTCCGTGGCAGAGGATATAAATAAGAATTTTATCATTTGCCGGTGAACATTTGTAATTTTTAGTTGATAATTCGTTATAATACGTATTATAAAATATTCGGTCTGTTAGACCCATGGTAGTATTATTGTTATTGAATTTCGGTCTGGGAAATCCAGTTTTAAAATAAAAAAAGCATAATCTATGTTGAATTTTTTAATTTTAATTCACACACATGATACGCATACATAAAAATATTAAAGTAAATTACTTTATGTGATATAAGCTATGGCTTCTTGTTTAATTTTTAATTTTAGTTTGATTTTTCTTTTTTGTAAACAAATACTGTTTATATAATTTTTAAAATTTTATAAAACGCGTGCTTTAAATAATACAGATTGTTGTTAATTTTATGTTAAATAAATGTTTTTAGAAGTTTAATTTGAAAATTTGATTTGAAAAATAGACATATTTCTGATATGTTTTGAAAAATGGGTCCAAAAGAGACCTACAGTAGCAGTAGCGTAACCCTTGTGTTGGGTGATGATAGTAACTCGGGGTAAAGACAATTTATTTTATCTTCTAACATCCTTCGGATGTTTTTTTCTTTTTTTTACGTGTTAAATTGCACACTTAAGGTAGCCAACGATAGAAAATGAAAAAAACAAAAAAAAATCTATTTACACCCCTTCTTTATGATATTATAATTTCCGCTCTCGCACCACATCATATTATTTTACTCGTCTTGCGGTGGACTCGCGCGTCTCTCTTTTACACCGCCAACCCCCGGTGTATAACGGTGTGCACGTCTATACAAATACATAATATATTATAACATATTATATTAAACGTGTACGTTATCCGTTTCTGAACGATCGCGTGTAAATGCGTGCGAATTCTGAGTGAGTGGGCGACGAAGAATCACACGGCGCGCGCGCGTGACTCACACGTGAGGGTACAGCGAGTATATACAGGGTGATCCGAAACCTAAATTGTACAGCAGGTTTATCGAATATCGATTCTGAACGAAGGAAGTTAATAATATGAAAAATAAATGGGAAAAAAAAAAAAATGTTAGAAAAATGTCCAAAATTTTTTTTCACATTTCCAAAATTTTCTCGCGCCAAAATCTTTCTTCTATTATTTTCTATCTACGTTTAAATATTTTCATATAGTTCGGATCGGAAAATGATGGTTTCCGAGTCGTGTTTGTGGAATTTGGGGGTGTTTTTTTAAAAAAAAAAAAAAAAAAAAAAACATTGAAGAATTGAGAAATTCAAAAAATGACCTCTCTAAAGTACCATCTAGAGGCAAATCCTGTATCGAAAAGTTGCTGGACAAGTATATTTCCAAACGAAAAGTTGTACACAGAAAAAAAAATAATAATAATAAACATCATTGTAAAAACACTAGCCTTTTCACTTCGTTCAGAATCTAAATTTCAACATTTACCTATACGATGAAATTTTTGTGTTACACAATACATTTTAGATCACTCTGTAAACTCTAGTTGTAACGGGGGGGGGGGTGGGCAAAGTGTAGGTGAAGTTTCAGTAAGTCACTACTTGTCACGCGTTCGTCGTGGGTAGGATGGAAAAAAAAACCGTTCGGTCCGGGGTGGGAAACGTAGGGTGGTGGTGGCCCATAACTAGGTCATTTTCGCACGAATGGCCGTGACCTCGTGTGGGCGAACATTCGGTAAATTAATTTATGTAGGCAGGTGATAGGTCACGTACAGATTGCAGCCGGACTGCGTGCAGCAGCTAGTGTGCGCACACCATCCGCGCACGGCCACGTTGACCGGAAGTGGATTTCTTTTCACGCCGTAGTGCAGAACGGAAACGATTTCCGAAAACAGCTGACCGGCGAGCGAAAACGTAAACGAAGGGTTCGAATATCAATGCCCTAAAAACCTAAAAACAAAAAAAAAAAAAAAAAGAGCCTTCTTAAAAAATACACTTATGACCTAAAAAACCACACACAGCTCGACCACACAAACTTGTTACACCGTTTGAACAAACGTAGCTCTGGATCAAGGCCGTAGCCAACGTGACATTTCGGGAGGGGTTTAGATTATAAAGATGTGTTTCGACTAAATGAATTAGGACAAAAAAAAAATCTCAACAAAATCTGTTTGCCATAATAATAATTACATTATCCATGACTGTTATGCAATTTTACATAAAATAATATTATTAATTATTATATATATATATATATATATATATATATATATATATATATAATTGTATTTATTTTGATTTAAAAATAAATTTCCGGGCGGGGGGGGGTTTGAACCCTGAAACTCCTCCCCTGGCTACGGCCTAGCACTGGATATACATTCACTTTGGAAATTGGAATCGGATTAGTCGTTAGTCATCTCACTACTTCACTACTTCAGTCGTAGTATATCACACAATTGTAAATTAATAATTATTTATTTTTGGATTTTATTCTATTTTTTTATTTTTTCTATATCGTGCCAACTAGACAGATTCATGACTAGCAGAAATATGACGGTAGATCGCACATCCGAGCAGCACCTAGATTTCTATAGTTTTCGGTTTGCTCACTAAGTCGTATTTTGAAAATTTCGTTGAATTTAGAGGTATCTTCTGGTTAACACTGGTTTTTGAAAATGTTTCATCAATTATTGGACGTCCAGTCCGTTCCAAAATTCACTGGCATTCCATTCGACCGACATTGTATTTTGTTTTTAGTTATTTTTATCATTCATTCCATTTCGCCAATTTTTTTTATATATATATATATATATATTTAGGATTTTTGTAGCGAACAAAAAAAAAAAATATTGTGAAATTTGAATTTAATGTACTATTTAAATCTAGAATTTGAATCTCTAGAGATTCTGATCGAAACTTTTGGACATGTATTTCTACGTGAAAAAGTGTTTCCAGAAAGAAAAAAAAAAAAATCAAACATCATTGTAAAATCATAAGCTTCTTCGCTCTGCTCTCAAAACTCTAAGAACATAATCCATTTTGCAAACAAAATATATATTTTAATACTATAATATGAGTAATTGCATAAGTCAGGAAAACCCATGGACGGAAAATTTACAATGAGTAATGTAACTCTGTAATATATTTTTAATTTTTTAATTTTCTAAGTACAAAAACCTACCAGTACTAGGTGTTTACTAACTTTATTTATTTATTTTTTTTTTTCAAAAATCTTCAACGCAGACATTTGTAGTTTTAGTAAATTGCAGTAGATGCGTCAATGTGATATTGTGTCCAAAGAGTATAATATTAGTGCAGTGTTTCCCAACCGGGGGGACGCGCCCCACACAGGGAGGCGTAAACAAATTGCTGGGGAGGCGCAAGCAATCATCACAAAGTAAAATTTTTAATTAATGTAGAGAAAAGTTAAAAAATTAATAACCACCTTTATCGGGTATCGATAATAGATAAAGATTGCAATCAGTGTAATCATAACTTGTTATTATTATTTTATACTAATTTATTTCTACAATATTATTCATATTCATTGATTAATCCGTTATATTATTTACCGTTATTCATCAACAAAAAAGTTATCATTCCAAATATTGTGTAATTCATTTGTAAAGTATACAATAAAAGGTGATAAATTATTTTCATTCATAGGAGAGGGGAGGCGCAAGATTTTTGAAAATCTACAAAAGGGGACGTAGAATAGAAAAGGTTGGGAACCACTGTATTAGTGTCTATTGTATTTTGTAATAATTGTTTCAGTGTCGCTCTTCGCGTGTTTTCGAGAAACAATCACAGGTCGAAATGGAGTTACTTCCACGGGACTTCGACCATTCCACTCAAGCCGTACACCATCGGATCGATTTTCGACGATGCTGTGCGCACAGTTCCGGACCGAGAGTACGTGATCAGTCGACACGAGAACAAGACATACACGTATGCCGACATGGACTCTGAGGTTAGGTGAAAACCCTTAAAAAGTCAACATTTTTTTTTTTCACGTGCTACGTGTCGATATTATATTGGGGGGTGGGGGAGGGGGGAGAGAGGCGTGTTCGATTATTTCAATTAAAAAATTAAAAATTGTAACACTCATTATAAATATGAATCTGGTCCCTAATTTATGACAAATGTCTAGTTTCAAAATCAGCTAAAAGATAATTTTTTTTCAAAATGGATTTTTTTTTTAATTTTCCAAATATTCACTCTGTATTACATAGTTGGTAAAAATATTGAACATCAAACTATGATCGATATTAAATGAACACAGACAATTGTGGTCAGTATCAAAACCAGCCATCTAACGATGTTTATTTCAAATCAAGCTGTTTTCATCTGCTCTGATAATAGTACTCAAGTTTTTTCAATTTTCATGGAATTAAGTATTAACTATAATATTAATGTCTATTACTTTTTACTATTAGGTAATTGAATACATGAAATTCAAAATGTTTTGTATTTCTTAAATTTTCCAGTGTTTGTTTCAAAATCACCTATCTCGTGAAGTTAATTTCAAAACTAGCCATAAGTGAAAAAAAAAAAAAAAAATTAAATTGTTGGTTTCAAAACCAGCCATTTAAAAACTGTAAATTTATTTAACTCTCGTAATAATATATTTTTACAAAATATATTTTCACATACGAAACTATTATAAAATTATAGATCGAGTATTTTACGCGATTTTCGTTTTTTGTTGTTTCTGAAAAATTTCGAAAATTGCTTATAGATGGTTTTGAAACTAGACGTCTCAATCGTAAACATTTTTACTGAAACGTGACGTTGCTTTTTCTTGTTTTTCGAAAAACTCTTCACAGAAGTTTGAATAATATGACGTCTTTAAAGTGATCCAATCTAGATAGCTAAATTTCAGTCAATGTAAAGTGACCGGACGAAACTTTTTAAATAATAAGTTTTAGTACACAAAAAAGTGTTAACGGAAACAAAAAAACATATACAATTGAAAATATCATTTTCAAACAATTTTTATAGTCATTAATTTTGAACATCTAAAATAATCTCTCTAAAGTACCATGCAATCGAAAATTCTCTACCGGAAACATACGATATACATGACGTATTAATCATCATATACATATACGATTTCTAGTACGAAAAAAAATGAAAGTTTTTCCATAAAATAAATAAACCACCTACCATTGTTCCCGCCGATCAGAATCGAGAAATAAAACTCGACAATTAATTTTCACTAACGGACTAGAGAAATATTATTATTATTATTATTAACGTACGTATATATCACGAAAACACGAACGAATTCTCGTATTTCGTCTTCATTGTGAACGTCGTGAATTTATTTGTTTATAAAAAATAACTTTTAAAACACTGAGAATTGATTTTTTTTTTTTTTTTCATACAGGTGGACAAGGTGTGTAGGAGTTTAAACGCAATTGGCCTCAAGCACGGTGATCGGGTCGGAATATGGATGCCTAACTGTACGTTTTATTATACAATGATAATCGCAGCGGCTCGACTTGGACTGATTTTGGTAAGTATTTATAGATTATTTAATATAGGCAAATATTTTATCGAAAAACTCACCGAGCTTACCGTCCGCATAAATCGCGAAATAAAATTAATTAATAATTACTATTAGTCTAGTGACTAGTGTTGAGAACAATACGATGTACAATACGTATCTAGATAAATGTCGATTATTTTTTATCTCATTTAATCGATTTGAATATATTATTTATTTTACACAAAAAGGTATTTATTCAGATTCACAATAATTATTATATTATAATCTACACTGAATTGATTAGGTAAACGAATTTCGAAAACGATTTTTTTTTTTTTTTTTTTATTATGTAAATAATAAACATTAAGTACTAGTATTTTTCTCAAAATGGTCACTCTTAGCGTATTCCATTTGATTGCTTCAATTCACTATATATACGTAACAGTATAATCAGTAGCGGATCCAGAAGCCACCCAAGGGGGGGGGGCGAATTTTCAAAAATGAAATACCTTTTTTCTTGTTTAACCTGTAATTTATTGGAGGCTAAATATTTGCATTATCTATTATCTAAGATTATTATGTACGGCCATGTATTTATTAGAAGTATCATAAAAATAAAAATATTGGCATTTAGTGAGTTTCAGC
>JAIPRM010013388.1:0-11465 GCA_025469315.1 Stegophylla sp. TES_Ste_2020 | reverse complement strand
TTACGGGCCCCCCCCCCCCCCCCAAAAAAAAAAAAAAAAAAAAAAAAAAAATGGGAAAGCTTTTTTATTTACATTTTAGGTGTAACTAGTAAAAAAAAGCCAAACATACTTCGCACCGTGGGTATCCTTCATTCCATAGGTGGGATTTTCTTAGTGGGTGTATTGAATTTAAAAAAAAACGATAAAACAATTCTTTCGTATAACGATTTTGAGCAGAGCTTCCGTCACTATGGTTACCAACGTTAAAAATAAAAACAATTAAAAAAAAAACATTTATTGGCTACTGTGTTACCATGGTCACCATATTATTACACAAATTAATTGGTTGCTATTAAATTTTCTATATTAACCAAATAAACAATCAAATCGGAATAAAATGACGCGAAATAGTATTTTATGCTATGTAAACCATTTGAAAAGTGCAAACTTCGAAAAATGACCCCTCTGAATTACTATCTAGAACTGAATTCTATTTCAAAAAGTTGCTGGTTGAATCTTTTACACAAGTATATCTCTACAAAAAACTGTTCACAGAAGGGAAACAATTAACTCCATTGTAAATTAATCATAAGCTTTTACGCTCTGCTCAGAATTAAAAAAAAAAAACATTTAATACAATTTTTATCGCGTTAAATCATTTAATTTTAATATTAATTGAAAATAAATAAATTAACAAGAGTGGAAATTGTTAAATAAAAGAGGTATTTTGCCCATTTAAATAAAATAATATCCAAATGTAAACAAAAGACCTCAATTTCTTATCAGTTCAGGACCGCAAAATATAGTGGCCTCAATTGGATATGTCCCATCCATGTTTTTAATATCTATGATAAGTCTGCATGTACCGTATGTTTTGAAAATTTCACTATCCGCTGTGAATGCGCGCGCAGCAAGTTCACGGGCCGCGTAAACCTTATTTAAAAGACAATGAAATGCCAATACTTATTACACAAATCATTATTTAATTTTATACTCTGAGTAAAGCGAAGAAGCGCATGACCCTACAATGATGTTTATTTATTTTTTTTAATGATAAGCGAATCGAAGAAGTTTATGATTTTACAATGATGTTTTTTTTTTCTTTCTGTAAAAACTTTTTCGTTTAGAAATACTTGCCCAAAAATTTTGATCAGTAACTCTATGGATCCGAAATCACATCCATGAGGTATTTCAAAGAGGTAATTTTTCAAATTTCGCAATATTTTTTGTAAAAATTAGGAATATCTGTTGAAAAATTCATAAAAACGGCAAAGTATGCTACTTCCGGAATTTTTGTAAAATTGAAAATTGTTTTTCGACATTACTTAAAAAATTTAATTTTTAATTTTAATTTTCAATTAAATAACCCAAGTCCATTTCAATGTTTGTTTAAATGACTAATTTCGTATAATAATGTGTTACGTAGTAATAAGGAAAATATTTCTTCGATTATTTGGATTAACCGTCATTTGAGCCAAAATTTTATTCTGTGTTCAAACTTTTTAAAATAATATTCAGTACACCAAATTTCATGAAAATTATAATCCACGTTGAAAAAAACATTTGAGGAAACACTTGTAAACGATTAGTCAAATAATAAAATGTTTTATGAAGTTTGATTGAAAAAAATAAATAAATAAAAATTATAATTTTACACAAAAATGACTATTTATAAAAAAACTTTACCTTTAAACGGCTATAAAAAAAATCCTACTTTACGATTTTCGAAATGGTTTCAGGTTATCTCATATACACGTGAGTGAAGTTACGGTTAATTGTCAAGTTTAAATATCACGAATTCAAAATTGTTAGTTTTGTATTTTGAAAACACAATACCTACAGGCACTCAAATCATTATATGAACAAAGAAATTTTTAATAGATTATAATATTATTTCTTATATTAGTAAATCATTTTATTTCTTTTTATCTTATATAAATACATACGGTTCCACAGCAAGTGCAGACCGTAGGATACTTCATAGAACGAATTTGTTCAATGTTCGGTATTTTACGCCCGTTTTGTACGAAGTTTATATTTTTTCATTTTTTTATGGTATTCCGAGAGTGTAGTGTCAAAAATAATATTTTATAACCGGAGAAAAAAAAAAACACAACACATAATGAATGACTGTTGAACAATACTGTGAAACTAATTATGATTTTTTCAATGTACCGAACAGATATATAAATATAATATCGTTATTAATTAATATTCATCGATAAAATCGATCGTGTGTAGGAACGTTAAGTACTCAAGAGATATTAAAAAAAAAAAATAAAAAATACGTCACACCTAGAGCAAAGAAAATAATATATACTTGTCATCGTAATTTACACTTCAAACGTTTATGTCGCGTCCTTTTGATCGGTTTGGTTACTTTGTCGATTACCAGTATGATAATTTATAATATATTAATAAACATTTATACCCGTATTTTTAGTACGATTACAAATCATTGAGTTGAGTATATATTATAATTAATAACCATTATTTATGAATTTATAATACAATACAATTAATATAAAAATAATAATATTTAATATGCTGTTTAGCTGTTAACGCCATTAACAAAATTTAAAATTGAATAACAAAATATAATCAAAATTCCTCTTCAATTGGCGAAAATTTTCAATTACATTTTTAATTAAATTTTTACTGCAGTATGTTTTGATTAGGTTAGGCTTTTCATTATTTTTTCTTTTGAAATCTACCTCGGATACGAGTTCTATTTAGGTGGTTGGTTAATTTAGTTCAATAATAATATTAATATTTTACATAATCTCAAATGGTTTTATTACTTATCCGTTTATAACTGTTGTATGGGCACACGTTGAATGATTAGTGAAAATAAAAATATAGATTATATATATATATATTCAAATATGTTTTATTGGCAAGAAATCTCACACCCCTTCTAAGAAGTCCGAACACCTCGCCCCCCCCCCGGTTTGGAAACACTTAATAGAAAACAACATTATTAAATATAAAAAAATAAAAACGTTATTAATAATTTTACATAATTAGTATTTTATAACAAAAATCGATGAATAAAGATGAAAATAAACATATAAAGGTAACACATTAAAAAAAAAAAAACTTAAAATTTATATTTTTTACATAACGCGATAAATTCAAATTATTAAAATTACAAAACATATATTATTATATATAAAAAATAATTGGATTATAAATATAAGCAATAATATAGTATACTTAAATCATGGAACAGATTAAAATAAGACATTGAATAAAAAGACTCTATGACTAAATATTTATTAAAATTTCATTTTTAAAACATGGAGGCTAGTAAGTAACTGAGGACGATGGTCACACCAAATTTTTGATGGAGGGCAGTTGCCTTCTGTCGCATTCGCTCAAGTAACGCCTATAAATATGATTCTTATTTGTCTCTATATTACGTACATGTTTAAAAAGAATTTATTAAATTTAATTTTTCTAAATATTCTTAATTCTTAATTCTATATCTGCTTTTGGGTACGGTAAGAATCTTCTGTTTTCAAAACAATAATTAATATTTCATTATTTGACCTGATATAGATCATTTAACGTTCTACACGAGAATTATTATTACATAGGTATAGGAATTATTATATAGTGTATAATATATGTACCATTAATTATAAACTATAGATAAGGTAAAGAACATAATATATAATCTGTGTATGTGTGAGTGTTATAGTGGAATTTCTCACTAAGAGCGTATATACGATTCGACGTGTCATCATAGGCGCAACTAGAGACGAAATCTTGGGTGTGCTAATATTTGAAAACATTTATATAGCTGTGGGGACTTTGACCCTATACCCTCAATTACTTCGAAATGTCCAATTGACATATATTGTAAGTACAAAATTTATTTATTACTGTACTTATGTATCCATCACTTATATATTCCTTGTTTATTAAATAAATTATTAATGATAACAGAAAGTGAAATTGAGATAATACTAATATTATTCATTATAAGCTAGCATAAGTAGGTAAATCTAATGTAATATTTATGTTCAGAACATTCTAATATTAAAATATTATAAATAAACATTATGGTAATTTGATTCATAATTTTAACCATTACAAAGTCGTAAAAAACATGATAATTATTATTGATAAAATGATGATTATTTGTATAATTAATTCCTATAGAACTACCAGTTTTACAATAGCCGTTGAAAGATATTTTGATAATCTTTAATTCTTCAACTCGAAATTTTAGATTTTAGAAATATCGGCAAATATTATGTACGCCTCCGGTATGCTTCAATCGATTCTGAAGAACAATAAATTATGTTATTCTCCAGTTTTCAATCAACATAGTTTGAGGAATTTGTAATCAATTGTCTTTTAGTTCATATACTTATCTAAGAGTTATTCATATGAAAATAGTAAACCGAGTTTCTAATGGTTTATTCTTAACGATAAAGTTAATAACTAACAGAAAGCAGATTCAGTAAAGATTTACAATGAGTCATAGTTTAAAGATCAAAAAAAGCACTGACAATTTATATTACAATATAAACTTAGGAGGGAGGGGGTGTCAATTTCAAGTTTGAGGATACTGTAGAACGCTCTAGCATCCCCTAGCTGCTGTAGAGTCACGTTATTTTGACCGAAATCATATGGAAACTATGGGAAAATAGCATCGGGGAATATATTTCACCATTCAACTTTTCTTCCCGCGGGAACGTTCCTCGCACGTCACATACTCATGCTCAAATATATGTTTAAACACGCGTGTCGAGTGTTGGTAACAATAATTAACTAAGTACATATATACAATAGAAACGGTTTTGTACGCCGAAAATCCGTCAGTCTGACCACTGTCGAGTCGGCAGAGTGTGTAACTCGGCGTGTACAAAACATAGGGGTAGAAAACGAGGGAGAGTACAAACACACGCACACGCGCGCTTGCGGCAACCCGCCACAGGCGACGGGTCCCTTCCCCTCCCCGAAATACCCGAGGAATGATCTGATAAGAACTCATCTCGTCGAGCGTCGGCGGGGGCTGGTGGGAGGGTAGGTTGCAAAGGGTTGGCTGTTGTTGAATGGTGAAGGACGAGAACAACGTCGGTTGTGGTATAGGGAAAAACGACAGAGAGACAGAGAATGAGAGACACACTGTGCCGCAGCAAAGAGAATAGGGACAAAAAAAAAAAAAAAACGGTTAGAGAAACAGCCGGCAGCTGCCAATGTGCTTTATAAATAAGAAGCGAGCGAGCGCGCGCGCGCTCGCCTTATCCGAGCCGCCATCGGACGCGTATTTTCTGTTTTGACACTCGGATCAAAGAGCACACGTTCACCGTGATGCTGCGCGCCGGCGAGTCGGTGTCGTTCTCGCGGCGACGGCGGAGAGGAGAAAGTCCGCCGCGCTCGTTCGAGGGGTGGGAGCAGCAAGGGAGTGAGGAGAGGGCGGACGGCGGCGGGAGTCGAACGGGGTGAGGGGGGATCGGCGGGAGTGACGGGAGACCACAATGGCTTCGTGTCGATCGACGTCCGCGATAGTGTTGCGCTCGCCTCCCGTTAAATTCGTCTTCTCGTCATGTGTGTGCGTGTGTGTGTTGTGTACAATATAAAAAGATTCTCTCCGGTCGTCTCCTGCTTCATGACACACACACACACACACACATACACACACAATTTGTATAGTGCATACAATAATATGATGCACGTCTGTGTGTGTATGTGTTCGAAATACGTACATGACACGCACACGCGTCACGTATTACGTACACGCATTCTTGTGTGACAATGATATCTGAGAAAATCGTACGAGACGTTCAGTGGGGAGGAGCAATGTTCTCCCTCCCCCCCCCAAAAAAAAAAAATAGTTAATAAATAAATAAAAAATCCTAAAAAAGAATATAGTATCTTTTTTTTTTTGAACATTTATGTAAAATCTGCTATTAAGCAATATTTAGATAATATATTAAATCATTTTCATTTGCAGTTCCCAATAGATCACTTCCAAAAAATAAGTTAATCATGTTATAATTATGACTAGAACGTGAATTTTACAAAAATTATTTCAAAAACTAGGTACCTATTTATGCTCAAAAAAAAAAAAAAAAACTTTAAAGAACTTGAATATTTTGTTAGGAGTTGATAAACATAATTTATTTGTTAATATATAATACGCAACCTCAGTCACAAATCGTGATGCACGTATACTTAGTAAAAATACATACTAAAGGAAATTAATAATCATTCAAAATTTTTCATTTTTAAGGAGCATTGACCTAACCTAAATTTGATCTTAATTTTATATGTATTCATCTATTCATGTAAAACACGTATTTAAATTTATCTTAAAATAACTATATCCTTATAATATAAAGACTATATTCTTATAATATAAAAAAAATCCTCAATGATTTTCAGAAAATTTAAAATAAAAGTTTTATTTTTCGATTCTACCGTACGTAAAACGAAATTTGAGCTTGGAAAGCAATATTTTAGAGCTTTCAGAATAAAAGCAGCATAATATTATATCGGTTTCCTAGAAATTAATTATGAGCCCCTCCTAAAATTTAATTCTAAAGAAGCCTCTGTCAGGGGCAAAATTCAAAAAACCTGGCCAAAATTAACACCAAAACAATATTTTTAAGCGCGTTTTTTTTTTCTTTAGTTATCAGGTAAATAATACAAATTTAATAATACAATTTTTTAATTTTTATTTTTTTTTTGCAAAATGAAAAATTAAATTTTTTTTTTTTTTTTAAAAAAATCAGAAATTAAACAAAGAAAATTCTAAAAAGTACTTATTGATATTTTAACAGCAATAATGTTAGAAGCCTGAAAAGTGCGAAATTAGAAAAAAAATATATCTATTACACATTGCCTTTGTTGTGATGCGTCACAGTCCGTGCTCACTAACAAACAATTTAAGACATAATTAAAAACTTAAAAAATAAAATAATTTTTTTCTCGTCATTCTATACTACTCGTATTATTATCTCATTATCCTTTTGAGTCAGAACTTCGCGGAACAATACACTTTTAAACGACAAGAAAATTATTTTTCAATATTCAAATTGAAAATATTTTACATATTCTTCTTAATATTATGATAATTATTGCACAACTATGTTGATAATTATGTTATTTCTAATAATCATTTTCGTATTCGTCTTACTTTAAGAAAAAAAAAATGTATATATAATATTCAACAGACAAATTCAACCGGAAAATTCGGTCTGGTTATTAGCTTACTGCCATAGTGGCCTAATATAGTTGAAATTATCGTTATTGACTATAGTAATTAGCATTAATCCTTCAATTGTTAATGTCTTTGGAGGTAACATAAACATATTATACTTTTTTATAATATTATATCATAATATTTTTTCAATTAGCGTTAGTGTTTTTTTATGTAGTTTTTATTTTCTCAAATAGCAACCACTTCTTTAGATTTTTTCCATTAAAAGAAATTATTATTATTATAATTTTTCTTTCAGAAAATTAAATAATTTTATTTTTGGGGCATTTTCTTATAAATCATAGGCATTTCAAGTCCCGGACAGCTCAACTACTAACTCTCAGTCACTTATATCGACAAAGATATTGGCTGCACAATAAAAATATCGAAATGTTCACAAAATCCGTTTACTTTCAGAATCAGCGATTACCGTTTAAGGAAATAAATCATGTCAAATATTAGTGTAAGCTATAAATATATGTATATATTATTTTATGAGTGTTTTATTTTGTACACGAACAAATTCTAATACTAGGAGATACAACGCAGAGTCAAAAATGGGGGTGGTCGTATATAAATCATCATCACCCTGTTTATAAATACATAATTTATTGTAATAATAAACAAGTGAATACATTACACGTGTATATAGATTATAGAGGCTTCTACAGATACGCGAATCTGGCTCAAATATAATAATAATATATCCCGGATTTAACGCTATGGGCTAACTGCTAAAGGGACCCAGGATGCAGTGTCGATAACGTCAAAATAAAGTTTGAAGTTCCGAATCGAAATCAGATTGACGTTGGAAAATATAAGGGTGGCATGAAAAAGAGCCCCGAGACACTAAAATTTATAATCCAATAAAATCATTTATCAGGGACAATAGCCACCCCAGTCGTGTTATTTGTAATTATGTCATTACGCTTGGATTACAATATAGAGTTGAATAACTTTCAGTATTTCAGAGGAGTATCGAAATTAGTTTGTAGATTCACAAAATATCGTAGGCTGCACGTTGGCTGTTATATAATTTTAACAAATAAAATAAATCTGCTGTTATTAAGACTAACCATCGTGTGAGTCGTAATTGTAGCTATAAACGTATGTAAAAAATTATTCATTGAGCCAATTTACATGAGAATTATACTCCGTGTAAAAAAACAATAACAGTAGAAATGTTTTGATAAAAGAGAATGTCTGTCGGATTAACAATAAAATATTTTATAAAGTTTTGAGTTGAGTGAAAAAAGAATACATTATTTAACAAAAAAATTATCGGTTTTATACAAATTTTAACTTACCCACAATACATTATATTACGTAAATTTAGTACAAAATTTCATAAAATTTAAAGTAAAGTATTTAATGTAAATTTTTAACAAAACTTAACGCCACACAATGGTCGAAAATTCAAAATTGTCGATCAAAAGATGAATTTTTCAATTTAGTTGTTCAGATCTTATATTTTATATTTTATAGAGGAAGTAGTGTATCATTTTATAATATATTTATAAATCGGTATTTTATCAATCTATTACTTGGTCAAAATTAATAAGACTCGAATTTACTATATTTTATTTAATTAAAATTCATTTTTTTTTTACTTATTAAAAATCCGATTTTGAGATCATCGTGTCCATTTGTTTTTCAAAACCATGGAATCAGTTTTACAAACCTAAGTAACTGTCATGAAACATATTTTTTTATATTATACTGCCTACAAGATGTTTTACACCGACTTTAAATAATTTTATATCCCAATTTAGCAGCTACAACCTGTAATCAAATTAGTGTTATTAATAAAATTATGCGAATTTAAATATTTCTCCATTACCAGTTTTGGGTAGTTTTTACCGAATTTTGAGAAAGCCGCTGAAAATTTCAAAAACTTACCGCTCGAAAGTACCGTCCAGAGGCTAATTCTGATTCAAAAAAAGTCGCTGATGGCAGAAACTTTTGGACGAGTATTTCGATGCGAAAAAAGGGTTTAAAGAAAAAAACATCTTTGTAAAACACTAGCTACTTCGGTCCACTCATCATCTGAAGGTAAATTCCTTGTTATATGCGAGTCGCATATCGTTATTTACTCGTAAAAAAGAAAAAAACATGATTGATTTCAGCCGAAACGATTAATGATTTCCGTCGTCTCTTTTAGAACGTGGACCGCCATGCGCCGGCGCCGTGTGAACGACAACCACGAACCGTTTTTTCCGACAAAAAACGGTGTTCGAAATCCAAAAGCCTGCGCGTCGAGTGACTAAAAATATAAGAGGTGCGAAATAAATTTCACACACTTCCCTCTCCATCCTTTTCACCTCCCCGCGTACTACGGCGCCGCGGTTTTCGCGAAACCCGCCGTGCTGTTGTGTGTAAAAAATAAAAATAAAAAAAACAGAACTATTCACAAAAATACCGGAGATTTTTTTTTATTTTTATTTTTTATCGGGAAACGATCGTCGCGCGTTCACATAAAAGACATATATAGACCGCACCTCGGTCGACAACGGCGGCTTGTACTCACTACACGGCGTTTACATTATATGCCTATTGAGCACTGTGAAGAGTGTACAATATAACGCAATACATATATATATGTTTATATGTATATAGAGTAGAATCCCGTACACTATCGCCGTATCGATCTGCGGGGAGTTTTTGGGGTTTCGCGTTACCGCAAACCGTCCGGGGTGGCGTGTGCTGAGAGCGCTGTGTCTATACACACATACGCACGTGTTTATACAACTACGCCCGATGTAAACCACATTTGTGTACAAGAGCCGGCCTTAGTCTGCAGGGGCAGAGATGTTAAGTTGAAAACTTTCAAAACTTTCAAAAGTATTCGTGTGAAACTCTTCGTGAAATTCGAAAAGCCGCAGGGCTATTTGAAATGAAAAATACTATCGAAATTTTTCAACATCAAAAATCGCCGACTTTCATTTTAATCATCGATTTTCAACTATCGATAGATACCCGTGTCCTGTGTGTACGTCGATTAGCATTGTACGCACACATCGATTAACATTATGAAGATAGAAGAATATTGGAAATTGTATCTATTATTGTACTATTAGTGTTTTATAGTATCAATGGCATCAGCTGCTGTTAGATGATAATTTTTTACAACTATGTATTATTCCGTGATTTGTTGAGTTTGCCTAAAAGTCCACTACTATGATACTTTGATACCTTTGATTATTGATCATATATAAAACAAATCAAAAGTATAAAAGTGCCAAATGAAAAATTTCTATCTTTTTTAAAATGTCTTATGAAAACATGAGAAGTTTCTGAAACGTTTCAACGGGTCAGGAAAATATGAAATTTTTTATCACTGGGCAGGAGCCCGTCCCGAGCCTCGTGCTCTTATATAACATTATAGGCCTCTCATAATGAAATCGGATGTTATAATATTATATCGGATGTTATATTATAATAATTAACAGATATGAGATTTCAAATAGTACTAAATACCTAGGCAATAATATTTTATAAACTCTCAAATCGGATTTTCCGAGTTGTTTTCTTAGATATTAATAAACGACAACTTATCGTCTTATTTTTTCAGTCGTCTGACATATTAATTGTGCCATTTTGGCTTACTTTAGACCTCTAACACCTGTTAATTATTATTCAATTTTTGTAAAACGTCGTCCTACAAAGATGTTACATGGTTTAAGTTTTATGTTTTAAACAGTTGTAACTTCTTTACTTAGGAAAAATCTTACAAAAAAATGAGACATTCCATTGGACATGCTCTTATTTTTAATTTTTATTATAGGTGTTAAAATTTCAAAGTCAAAATAAACGGCACAATTGACGATCTTTTGTCGTAATACTAGAAGTAGGTTAATAACGTCTTGAAATACAGGTCAAAAATGCCGTGAAAAAAAATCGTCAATCGGAAAAAGCGGAAAAAAAATTTGCAGTGAGAATACTCAGTTTATGAAACAAACTTAGTTTAGGAAGCACCGGCTAAGACATTTAAAAAAAAAAAAATTAACCGCGGGACACGCGTTTGAAACAAAGTACCTTTCACATTATGTAGGCTATTATTTTTAAATATTAAATTTAAATTAAATTATTTTTTAAACTATGATTATCATGGTTACCATGAGTACCACGATTACAATGGTTATCATTTATTTATTAGTATAAACGCCGTAAGGCTCAAGTACAGTGTTACAGAATAATAATTACAATATGACATAAGTAAATTTACAGATAAGTAATAACATGACATAAAGTTACATAATAGATAACAATT